>OZ010747.1:103240989-103523744 GCA_963932245.1 Tachinus rufipes | reverse complement strand
AAAACGCGGTAAAAATCCGAAATTTTTCGACTTTTGGACCAAATTTGAAAATTTCGATTTTTTTCAAGATTCTTAATTTTTATTCAAAACGCGTAATAATCGGAAATTTTTCGACTTTTGGGCCAAATTTTGAAAATTTCGATTTTTTCAAGATTTTTAATTTTTATTCAAAACGCGTAAAAATCGGAAATTTTTCGAGTTTTGGACCAAATTTTGAAAAATTCGATTTTTTTCAAAATTTTAACTTTTATTCAAAACGCGTAAAAATCGGAAATTTTTCTACTTTTGGACCAAATTTTGAAAAATTCGATTTTTTTCAAGATTCTTAATTTTTATTCAAAACGCGTAAAAAATCGGAAATTTTTCGACTTTCGGACCAAATTTTGAAAATTTCGATTTTTTTCAAGATTCTTAATTTTTATTCAAAACGCGTAAAAATCGGAAATTTTTCGACTTTCGGACCAAATTTTGAAAAATTCGATTTTTTTCAAGATTCTTAATTTTTATTCAAAACGCATAAAAATCGGAAATTTTTCGACTTTTGGACCAAATTTTGAAACATTCGATTTTTTTTCAAGATTCTTAATTTGCACTCAAAACGCGTAAAAATCGGAAATTTTTCGACTTTTGGACCAAATTTTGAAAAATTCGATTTTTTTCAAGATTCTTAATTTGCACTCAAAACGCGTAAAAATCGGAAATTTTTCGACTTTTGGACCAAATTTTGAAAAATTCGATTTTTTTTCAAGATTCTTAATTTGCACTCAAAACGCGTAAAAATCCGAAATTTTACGACTTTTGGACCAAATTTAGAAAATTTCGATTTTTTTCAAGATTATTAATTTGCACTCAAAACGCGTAAAAATCGGAAATTTTTCGACTTTTGGACCAAATTTTGAAAAATTCGATTTTTTTCAAGATTCTTAATTTTTATTCAAAACGCATAAAAATCGGAAATTTTTCGACTTTTGGACCAAATTTTGAAAAATTCGATTTTTTTCAAGATTCTTAATTTGCACTCAAAACGCGTAAAAATCCGAAATTTTTCGACTTTTGGACCAAATTTAGAAAATTTCGATTTTTTTCAAGATTATTAATTTGCACTCAAAACGCGTAAAAATCGGAGATTTTTCGACTTTTGGACCAAATTTTGAAAATTTCGATTTTTTTCAAGATTCTTAATTTTTATTCAAAACGCGTAAAAATCGGAAATTTTTCGACTTTTGGACCAAATTTTGAAAATTTCGATTTTTTTCAAGATTATTAATTTGCACTCAAAACGCGTAAAAATCGGAAATTTTTCGACTTTTGGACCAAATTTTGAAAATTTCGATTTTTTTTCAAGATTCTTAATTTGCACTCAAAACGCGTAAAAATCCGAAATTTTTCGACTTTTGGACCAAATTTTGAAAAAATCGATTTTTTTTAAGATTCTTAATTTGCACTCAAAACGCGTAAAAATCCGAAATTTTTCGACTTTTGGTCCAAATTTTGAAAATTTCGATTTTTTTCAAGATTATTAATTTGCACTCAAAACGCGTAAAAATCGGAAATTTTTCGACTTTTGGACCAAATTTTGAAAATTTCGATTTTTTTCAAGATTCTTAATTTTTATTCAAAACGCATAAAAATCGGAAATTTTTCGACTTTTGGACCAAATTTTGAAAAATTCGATTTTTTTTAAGATTCTTAATTTGCACTCAAAACGCGTAAAAATCGGAAATTTTTCGACTTTTGGACCAAATTTTGAAAATTTCGATTTTTTTCAAGATTCTTAATTTTTATTCAAAACGCATAAAAATCGGAAATTTTTCGACTTTTGGACCAAATTTTGAAAATTTCGATTTTTTCAAGATTCTTAATTTTTATTCAAAACGCATAAAAATCGGAAATTTTTCGACTTTTGGACCAAATTTTGAAAAATTCGATTTTTTCAAGATTCTTAATTTTTATTCAAAACGCATAAAAATCGGAAATTTTTCAACTTTTGGACCAAATTTTGAAAAATTCGATTTTTTTCAAGATTCTTAATTTGCACTCAAAACGCGTAAAAATCGGAAATTTTTCGACTTTTGGACCAAATTTTGAACAATTCGATTTTTTTCAAGATTCTTAATTTTTTATTCAAAACGCGTAAAAATCGGAAATTTTTCGACTTTTGGACCAAATTTTGAAAATTTCGATTTTTTTCAAGATTATTAATTTGCACTCAAAACGCGTAAAAATCGGAAATTTTTCGACTTTTGGACCAAATTTTGAAAATTTCGATTTTTTTCAAGATTCTTAATTTGCACTCAAAACGCGTAAAAATCGGAAATTTTTCGACTTTTGGACCAAATTTTGAAAAATTCGATTTTTTTCAAGATTCTTAATTTGCACTCAAAACGCGTAAAAATCCGAAATTTTACGACTTTTGGACCAAATTTAGAAAATTTCGATTTTTTTTCAAGATTATTAATTTGCACTCAAAACGCGTAAAAATCGGAAATTTTTCGACTTTTGGACCAAATTTTGAAAATTTCGATTTTTTTCAAGATTCTTAATTTTTATTCAAAACGCATAAAAATCGGAAATTTTTCGACTTTTGGACCAAATTTTGAAAAAGTCGATTTTTTTCAAGATTCTTAATTTGCACTCAAAACGCGTAAAAATCGGAAATTTTTCGACTTTTGGACCAAATTTTGAAAATTTCGATTTTTTTCAAGATTCTTAATTTTTATTCAAAACGCATAAAAATCGGAAATTTTTCGACTTTGACCAAGTTTTGAAAATTCGATTTTTTTCAAGATTCTTAATTTTTATTCAAAACGCATAAAAATCGGAAATTTTTCGACTTTTGGACCAAATTTTGAAAAATTCGATTTTTTTCAAGATTCTTAATTTGCACTCAAAAACGCGTAAAAATCGGAAATTTTTCGACTTTTGGACCAAATTTTGAAAATTTCGATTTTTTTCAAGATTATTAATTGTTATTCAAAACGCGTAAAAATCGGAAATTTTTCGACTTTTGGACCAAATTTTGAAAAATTCGATTTTTTTCAAGATTCTTAATTTTTATTCAAAACGCATAAAAATCGGAAATTTTTCGACTTTTGGACCAAATTTTGAAAAAATCGATTTTTTTTAAGATTCTTAATTTGCACTCAAAACGCGTAAAAATCCGAAATTTTTCGACTTTTGGACCAAATTTTGAAAATTTCGTTTTTTTCAAGATTCTTAATTTGCACTCAAAACGCGTAAAAATCGGAAATTTTTCGACTTTTGGACCAAATTTTGATAATTTCGATTTTTTTCAAGATTCTTAATTTTTATTCAAAACGCGTAAAAATCGGAAATTTTTCGACATTTGGACCAAATTTTGAAAAATTCGATTTTTTTCAAGATTCTTAATTTTTATTCAAATCGCATAAAAATCGGAAATTTTTCGACTTTTGGACCAAATTTTGAAAAATTCGATTTTTTTCAAGATTCTTAATTTGCACTCAAAACGCGTAAAAATCCGAAATTTTTCGACTTTTGGACCAAATTTTGAAAATTTCGTTTTTTTTCAAGATTCTTAATTTACACTCAAAACGCGTAAAAATCCGAAATTTGTCGACTTTTGGACCAAATTTGAAAATTTCGATTTCTTTCAAGATTCTTAATTTTTATTCAAAACGCTAAAAATCGGAAATTTTTCGACTTTTGGACCAAATTTTGAAAAATTCGATTTTTTTCAAGATTCTTAATTTGCACTCAAAACGCGTAAAAATCGGAAATTTTTCGACTTTTGGACCAAATTTTGAAAAATTCGATTTTTTTCAAGATTCTTAATTTTTATTCAAAACGCGTAAAAATCGGAAATTTTTCGACTTTTGGACCAAATTTTGAAAAATTCGATTTTTTTCAAGATTTTAATTTTTATTCAAAACGCGTAAAAATCGGAAATTTTTCGAGTTTTGGACCAAATTTTGAAAATTTCGATTTTTTTCAAGATTCTTAATTTGCACTCAAAACGTGTAAAAATCGGAAATTTTTCGACTTTTGGACCAAATTTTGAAAATTTTGATTTTTTTCAAGATTCTTAATTTTTATTCAAAACGCGTAATAATCAGAAATTTTTCGACTTTTGGGCCAAATTTTGAAAATTTCGATTTTTTCAAGATTCTTAATTTTTATTCAAAACGCGTAAAAATCGGAAAATTTTTCGAGTTTTGGACCAAATTTTGAAAAATTCGATTTTTTTTCAAGATTTTAATTTTTATTCAAAACGCGTAAAAATCGGAAATTTTTCGACTTTTGGACCAAATTTTGAAAAATTCGATTTTTTTCAAGATTTATAATTTGCACTCAAAACGCGTAAAAATCCGAAATTTTTCGTTTTTTGGACCAAATTTTGAAAATTTCGTTTTTTTCAAGATTCTTAATTTTTATTCAAAACGCGTAAAAATCGGAAATTTTTCGACATTTGGACCAAATTTTGAAAAATTCGATTTTTTTCAAGATTCTTAATTTTTATTCAAATCGCATAAAAATCGGAAATTTTTCGACTTTTGGACCAAATTTTGAAAAATTCGATTTTTTTCAAGATTCTTAATTTGCACTCAAAACGCGTAAAAATCGGAAATTTTTCGACTTTTGGACCAAATTTTGAAAAAATTCGATTTTTTTCAAGATTCTTAATTTGCACTCAAAACGCGTAAAAATCGGAAATTTTTCGAGTTTTGGACCAAATTTTGAAAAATTCGATTTTTTTCAAGATTTTAATTTTTATTCAAAACGCGTAAAAATCGTAAATTTTTCGACTTTTGGACCAAATTTTGAAACATTCGATTTTTTTTCAAGATTCTTAATTTGCACTCAAACGCGTAAAAATCGGAAATTTTTCGACTTTTGGACCAAATTTTGAAAAATTCGATTTTTTTCAAGATTCTTAATTTGCACTCAAAACGCGTAAAAATCCGAAATTTTTCGACTTTTGGACCAAATTTTGAAAATTTCGTTTTTTTTCAAGATTCTTAATTTACACTCAAAACGCGTAAAAATCCGAAATTTGTCGACTTTTGGACCAAATTTTGAAAATTTCGATTTCTTTCAAGATTCTTAATTTTTATTCAAAACGCTAAAAATCGGAAATTTTTCGACTTTTGGACCAAATTTTGAAAAATTCGATTTTTTTCAAGATTCTTAATTTGCACTCAAAACGCGTAAAAATCGGAAATTTTTCGACTTTTGGACCAAATTTTGAAAAATTCGATTTTTTTCAAGATTCTTAATTTTTATTCAAAACGCGTAAAAATCGGAAATTTTTCGACTTTTGGACCAAATTTTGAAAAATTCGATTTTTTTCAAGATTTTAATTTTTATTCAAAACGCGTAAAAATCGGAAATTTTTCGAGTTTTGGACCAAATTTTGAAAATTTCGATTTTTTTCAAGATTCTTAATTTGCACTCAAAACGTGTAAAAATCGGAAATTTTTCGACTTTTGGACCAAATTTTGAAAATTTTGATTTTTTTCAAGATTCTTAATTTTTATTCAAAACGCGTAATAATCGGAAATTTTTCGACTTTTGGGCCAAATTTTGAAAATTTCGATTTTTTCAAGATTCTTAATTTTTATTCAAAACGCGTAAAAATCGGAAATTTTTCGAGTTTTGGACCAAATTTTGAAAAATTCGATTTTTTTTCAAGATTTTAATTTTTATTCAAAACGCGTAAAAATCGGAAATTTTTCGACTTTTGGACCAAATTTTGAAAAATTCGATTTTTTTCAAGATTCTTAATTTGCACTCAAAACGCGTAAAAATCCGAAATTTTTCGATTTTTGGACCAAATTTTGAAAATTTCGTTTTTTTCAAGATTCTTAATTTTTATTCAAAACACGTTAAAATCGGAAATTTTTCGACTTTTGGACCAAATTTTGAAAATTTCGATATTTTTCAAGATTCCTAATTTGCATTGATAACGCGTAAAAATCGGAAATTTTTCGTCTTTTGGACCAAATTTTGAAAATTTTGTTTTTTTTTCAAGATTCATAATTTTTATTCAAAACGCGTAAAAATCGGAAATTTTTCGACTTTTGGACCAAATTTTGAAAACTTCTATTTTTTTTTAAAGATTCTTAATTTTTATTCAAAACGCGTAAAAATCGGAATTTTTTCGACTTTTGGACCAAATTTTGAAACTTTCGATTTTTTTCAAGATTCTTAATTTGCACTCAAAACGCGTAAAAATCGGAAATTTTTCGACTTTTGGACCAAATTTTGAAATATTCGATTTTTTTGAATAATTCTTAAATTTTATTCAAAAAGTCGAAAAATTTCCGATTTTTACGCGTTTTGAATAAAAATTAAGAATCTTGAAAAAAATCGAATTTTTCAAAATTTGGTCCGAAAGTCGAAAATATTCCGATTTTTACGCGTTTTGAATAAAAATTAAGAATCTTGAAAAACAAACGAAATTTTCAAAATTTGGTCCAAAAGTCGAAAAATTTCGGATTTTTACGCGTTTTGAGTGCAAATTAGGAATCTTGAAAAAAATCGAATTTTTCAAAATTTGGTCCAAAAATCGAAAAATTTCCGATTTTTACGCGTTTTGAATAAAAATTAAAAATCTTGAAAAAAATCGAAATTTTTAAAATTTGGTCCAAAAGTCGAAAAATTTCCGATTTTTACGCGTTTTGAGTGCAAATTAATAATCTTGAAAAAATCGAAATTTTCTAAATTTGGTCCAAAAGTCGAAAAATTTCCGATTTTTACGCGTTTTGAGTGCAAATTAAGAATCTTGAAAAAAATCGAATTTTTCAAAATTTGGTCCAAAAGTCGAAAAATTTCCGATTTTTACGCGTTTTGAATAAAAATTAAGAATCTTGAAAAAAATCGAAATTTTTAAAATTTGGTCCAAAAGCCGAAAAATTTCCGATTTTTACGCGTTTTGGGTGCAAATTAAGAATCTTGAAAAAAATCGAATTTTTCAAAATTTGGTCCAAAAGTCGAAAAATTTCCGATTTTTACGCGTTTTGAATAAAAATTAAGAATCTTGAAAAAAATCGAATTTTTCAAAATTTGGTCCAAAAGTCGAAAAATTTCCGATTTTTGCGCGTTTTGAGTGCAAATTAAGAATCTTGAAAAAAATCGAATTTTTCAAAATTTGGTCCAAAAGTCGAAAAATTTCCGATTTTTACGCGTTTTGAGTGCAAATTAAGAATCTTGAAAAAAATCGAATTTTTCAAAATTTGGTCCAAAAGTCGAAAAATTTCCGATTTTTACGCGTTTTGAATAAAAATTAAAATCTTGAAAAAAATCGAATTTTTCAAAATTTGGTCCAAAACTCGAAAAATTTCCGATTTTTACGCGTTTTGAATAAAAATTAAGAATCTTGAAAAAAATCGAAATTTTCAAAATTTGGTCCAAAAGTCGAAAAATTTCCGATTTTTACGCGTTTTGAATAAAAATTAAGAATCTTGACAAAAATCGAAATTTTCTAAATTTGGTCCAAATGTCGAAAAGTTTCGGATTTTTACGCGTTTTGAGTGCAAATTAAGAATCTTGAAAAAAATCGAATTTTTCAAAATTTGGTCCAAAAGTCGAAAAATTTCCGATTTTTACGCGTTTTGAGTGCAAATTAAGAATCTTGAAAAAAATCGAATTTTTCAAAATTTGGTCCAAAAGTCGAAAAATTTCCGATTTTTACGCGTTTTGAATAAAAATTAAGAATCTTGAAAAAAATCGAAATTTTTAAAATTTGGTCCAAAAGCCGAAAAATTTCCGATTTTTACGCGTTTTGAGTGCAAATTAAGAATCTTGAAAAAAATCGAATTTTTCAAAATTTGGTCCAAAAGTCGAAAAATTTCCGATTTTTACGCGTTTTGAATAAAAATTAAGAATCTTGAAAAAAATCGAATTTTTCAAAATTTGGTCCAAAAGTCGAAAAATTTCCGATTTTTACGCGTTTTGAGTGCAAATTAATAATCTTGAAAAAAATCGAAATTTTCTAAATTTGGTCCAAAAGTCGAAAAATTTCGGATTTTTACGCGTTTTGAGTGCAAATTAAGAATCTTGAAAAAAATCGAATTTTTCAAAATTTGGTCCAAAAGTCGAAAAATTTCCGATTTTTACGCGTTTTGAGTGCAAATTAAGAATCTTGAAAAAAATCGAATTTTTCAAAATTTGGTCCAAAAGTCGAAAAATTTCCGATTTTTATGCGTTTTGAATAAAAATTAAGAATCTTGAAAAAAATCGAAATTTTCAAAATTTGGTCCAAAAGTCGAAAAATTTCCGATTTTAACGCGTTTTGAGTGCAAATTAAGAAACTTGAAAAAAATCGAATTTATCAAAATTTGGTCCAAAAGTCGAAAAATTTCCGATTTTTACGCGTTTTGAGTGCAAATTAAGAATCTTGAAAAAAATCGAAATTTTCAAAATTTGGTCCAAAAGTCGAAAAATTTCCGATTTTTACGCGTTTTGAATAAAAATTAAGAATCTTGACAAAAATCGAAATTTTCTAAATTTGGTCCAAATGTCAAAAAGTTTCGGATTTTTACGCGTTTTGAGTGCAAATTAAGAATCTTGAAAAAAATCGAATTTTTCAAAATTTGGTCCAAAAGTCGAAAAATTTCCGATTTTTACGCGTTTTGAATAAAAATTAAGAATCTTGAAAAAAATCGAAATTTTCAAAATTTGGTCCAAAAGTCGAAAAATTTCCGATTTTTACGCGTTTTGAGTGCAAATTAAGAATCTTGAAAAAAATCGAAATTTTCAAAATTTGGTCCAAAAGTCGAAAAATTTCCGATTTTTACGCGTTTTGAGTGCAAATTAAGAATCTTGAAAAAAATCGAAATTTTCAAAATTTGCTCCAAAACTCGAAAAATTTCCGATTTTTACGCGTTTTGAATAAAAATTAAAATCTTGAAAAAAATCGAATTTTTCAAAATTTGGTCCAAAAGTCGAAAAATTTCCGATTTTTACGCGTTTTGAGTGCAAATAAAGAATCTTGAAAAAAATCGAATTTTTCAAAATTTGGTCCAAAAGTCGAAAAATTTCCGATTTTTACGCGTTTTGAGTGCAAATTAAGAATCTTGAAAAAAATCGAATTTTTCAAAATTTGGTCCAAAAGTCGAAAAATTTCCGATTTTTACGCGTTTTGAGTGCAAATTAATAATCTTGAAAAAAATCGAAATTTTCAAAATTTGGTCCAAAAGTCGAAAAATTTCGGATTTTTACGGCGTTTTGAGTGCAAATTAAGAATCTTGAAAAAAACGAATTTTTCAAAATTTGGTCCAAAAGTCGAAAAATTTCCGATTTTTACGCGTTTTGAATAAAAATTAAGAATCTTGAAAAAAATCGAAATTTTCAAAATTTGGTCCAAAAGTCGAAAAATTTCCGATTTTTACGCGTTTTGAGTGCAAATTAATAATCTTGAAAAAAATCGAAATTTTCTAAATTTGGTCCAAAAGTCGAAAAATTTCGGATTTTTACGCGTTTTGAGTGCAAATTAAGAATCTTGAAAAAAATCGAATTTTTCAAAATTTGGTCCAAAAGTCGAAAAATTTCCGATTTTTACGAGTTTTGAATAAAAATTAAGAATCTTGAAAAAATCGAAATTTTCAAAATTTGGTCCAAAAGTCGAAAAATTTCCGATTTTTACGCGTTTTGAGTGCAAATTAATAATCTTGAAAAAAATCGAAATTTTCAAAATTTGGTCCAAAAGTCGAAAAATTTCCGATTTTTACGCGTTTTGAGTGCAAATTAAGAATCTTGAAAAAAATCGAATTTTTCAAAATTTGGTCCAAAAGTCGAAAAATTTCCGATTTTTACGCGTTTTGAATAAAAATTAAGAATCTTGAAAAAATCGAATTTTTCAAAATTTGGTCCAAAACTCGAAAAATTTCCGATTTTTACGCGTTTTGAATAAAAATTAAGAATCTTGAAAAAAATCAAATTTTTCAAAATTTGGTCCAAAAGTCGAAAAATTTCCGATTTTTACGCGTTTTGAATAAAAATTAAGAATCTTGAAAAAATCGAATTTTTCAAAATTTGGTCCAAAACTCGAAAAATTTCCGATTTTTACGCGTTTTGAATAAAAATTAAGAATCTTGAAAAAATCGAATTTTTCAAAATTTGGTCCAAAAATCGAAAAATTTCCGATTTTTACGCGTTTTGAATAAAAATTAAAAATCTTGAAAAAAATCGAAATTTTTAAAATTTGGTCCAAAAGTCGAAAAATTTCCGATTTTTACGCGTTTTGAGTGCAAATTAATAATCTTGAAAAAATCGAAATTTTCTAAATTTGGTCCAAAAGTCGAAAAATTTCCGATTTTTACGCGTTTTGAGTGCAAATTAAGAATCTTGAAAAAAATCGAATTTTTCAAAATTTGGTCCAAAAGTCGAAAAATTTCCGATTTTTACGCGTTTTGAATAAAAATTAAGAATCTTGAAAAAAATCGAAATTTTTAAAATTTGGTCCAAAAGCCGAAAAATTTCCGATTTTTACGCGTTTTGGGTGCAAATTAAGAATCTTGAAAAAAATCGAATTTTTCAAAATTTGGTCCAAAAGTCGAAAAATTTCCGATTTTTACGCGTTTTGAATAAAAATTAAGAATCTTGAAAAAAATCGAATTTTTCAAAATTTGGTCCAAAAGTCGAAAAATTTCCGATTTTTACGCGTTTTGAGTGCAAATTAATAATCTTGAAAAAAATCGAAATTTTCTAAATTTGGTCCAAAAGTCGATAAATTTCGGATTTTTACGCGTTTTGAGTGCAAATTAAGAATCTTGAAAAAAATCGAATTTTTCAAAATTTGGTCCAAAAGTCGAAAAATTTCCGATTTTTACGCGTTTTGAGTGCAAATTAAGAATCTTGAAAAAAATCGAATTTTTCAAAATTTGGTCCAAAAGTCGAAAAATTTCCGATTTTTACGCGTTTTGAGTGCAAATTAAGAATCTTGAAAAAAATCGAATTTTTCAAAATTTGGTCCAAAAGTCGAAAAATTTCCGATTTTTACGCGTTTTGAATAAAAATTAAAATCTTGAAAAAAATCGAATTTTTCAAAATTTGGTCCAAAACTCGAAAAATTTCCGATTTTTACGCGTTTTGAATAAAAATTAAGAATCTTGAAAAAAATCGAAATTTTCAAAATTTGGTCCAAAAGTCGAAAAATTTCCGATTTTTACGCGTTTTGAATAAAAATTAAGAATCTTGACAAAAATCGAAATTTTCTAAATTTGGTCCAAATGTCGAAAAGTTTCGGATTTTTACGCGTTTTGAGTGCAAATTAAGAATCTTGAAAAAAATCGAATTTTTCAAAATTTGGTCCAAAAGTCGAAAAATTTCCGATTTTTACGCGTTTTGAGTGCAAATTAAGAATCTTGAAAAAAATCGAATTTTTCAAAATTTGGTCCAAAAGTCGAAAAATTTCCGATTTTTACGCGTTTTGAATAAAAATTAAGAATCTTGAAAAAAATCGAAATTTTTAAAATTTGGTCCAAAAGCCGAAAAATTTCCGATTTTTACGCGTTTTGAGTGCAAATTAAGAATCTTGAAAAAAATCGAATTTTTCAAAATTTGGTCCAAAAGTCGAAAAATTTCCGATTTTTACGCGTTTTGAATAAAAATTAAGAATCTTGAAAAAAATCGAATTTTTCAAAATTTGGTCCAAAAGTCGAAAAATTTCCGATTTTTACGCGTTTTGAGTGCAAATTAATAATCTTGAAAAAAATCGAAATTTTCTAAATTTGGTCCAAAAGTCGAAAAATTTCGGATTTTTACGCGTTTTGAGTGCAAATTAAGAATCTTGAAAAAAATCGAATTTTTCAAAATTTGGTCCAAAAGTCGAAAAATTTCCGATTTTTACGCGTTTTGAGTGCAAATTAAGAATCTTGAAAAAAATCGAATTTTTCAAAATTTGGTCCAAAAGTCGAAAAATTTCCGATTTTTATGCGTTTTGAATAAAAATTAAGAATCTTGAAAAAAATCGAAATTTTCAAAATTTGGTCCAAAAGTCGAAAAATTTCCGATTTTAACGCGTTTTGAGTGCAAATTAAGAAACTTGAAAAAAATCGAATTTATCAAAATTTGGTCCAAAAGTCGAAAAAATTCCGATTTTTACGCGTTTTGAGTGCAAATTAAGAATCTTGAAAAAAATCGAAATTTTCAAAATTTGGTCCAAAAGTCGAAAAATTTCCGATTTTTACGCGTTTTGAATAAAAATTAAGAATCTTGACAAAAATCGAAATTTTCTAAATTTGGTCCAAATGTCAAAAAGTTTCGGATTTTTACGCGTTTTGAGTGCAAATTAAGAATCTTGAAAAAAATCGAATTTTTCAAAATTTGGTCCAAAAGTCGAAAAATTTCCGATTTTTACGCGTTTTGAATAAAAATTAAGAATCTTGAAAAAAATCGAAATTTTCAAAATTTGGTCCAAAAGTCGAAAAATTTCCGATTTTTACGCGTTTTGAGTGCAAATTAAGAATCTTGAAAAAAATCGAAATTTTCAAAATTTGGTCCAAAAGTCGAAAAATTTCCGATTTTTACGCGTTTTGAGTGCAAATTAAGAATCTTGAAAAAAATCGAAATTTTCAAAATTTGCTCCAAAACTCGAAAAATTTCCGTTTTTTACGCGTTTTGAATAAAAATTAAAATCTTGAAAAAAATCGAATTTTTCAAAATTTGGTCCAAAAGTCGAAAAATTTCCGATTTTTACGCGTTTTGAGTGCAAATTAAGAATCTTGAAAAAAATCGAATTTTTCAAAATTTGGTCCAAAAGTCGAAAAATTTCCGATTTTTACGCGTTTTGAGTGCAAATTAAGAATCTTGAAAAAAATCGAATTTTTCAAAATTTGGTCCAAAAGTTGAAAAATTTCCGATTTTTACGCGTTTTGAGTGCAAATTAAGAATCTTGAAAAAAATCGAATTTTTCAAAATTTGGTCCAAAAGTCGAAAAATTTCCGATTTTTACGCGTTTTGAGTGCAAATTAATAATCTTGAAAAAAATCGAAATTTTCAAAATTTGGTCCAAAAGTCGAAAAATTTCGGATTTTTACGGCGTTTTGAGTGCAAATTAAGAATCTTGAAAAAAACGAATTTTTCAAAATTTGGTCCAAAAGTCGAAAAATTTCCGATTTTTACGCGTTTTGAATAAAAATTAAGAATCTTGAAAAAAATCGAAATTTTCAAAATTTGGTCCAAAAGTCGAAAAATTTCCGATTTTTACGCGTTTTGAGTGCAAATTAATAATCTTGAAAAAAATCGAAATTTTCTAAATTTGGTCCAAAAGTCGAAAAATTTCGGATTTTTACGCGTTTTGAGTGCAAATTAAGAATCTTGAAAAAAATCGAATTTTTCAAAATTTGGTCCAAAAGTCGAAAAATTTCCGATTTTTACGAGTTTTGAATAAAAATTAAGAATCTTGAAAAAATCGAAATTTTCAAAATTTGGTCCAAAAGTCGAAAAATTTCCGATTTTTACGCGTTTTGAGTGCAAATTAATAATCTTGAAAAAAATCGAAATTTTCAAAATTTGGTCCAAAAGTCGAAAAATTTCCGATTTTTACGCGTTTTGAATAAAAATTAAGAATCTTGAAAAAAATCGAATTTTTCAAAATTTGGTCCAAAAGTCGAAAAATTTCCGATTTTTACGCGTTTTGAATAAAAATTAAGAATCTTGAAAAAATCGAATTTTTCAAAATTTGGTCCAAAACTCGAAAAATTTCCGATTTTTACGCGTTTTGAATAAAAATTAAGAATCTTGAAAAAAATCAAATTTTTCAAAATTTGGTCCAAAAGTCGAAAAATTTCCGATTTTTACGCGTTTTGAATAAAAATTAAGAATCTTGAAAAAATCGAAATTTTCAAAATTTGGCCCAAAAGTCGAAAAATTTCCGATTATTACGCGTTTTGAATAAAAATTAAGAATCTTGAAAAAAATCAAAATTTTCAAAAATTGGTCCAAAAGTCGAAAAATTTCCGATTTTTACGCGTTTTGAGTGCAAATTAAGAATCTTGAAAAAAATCGAAATTTTCAAAATTTGGTCCAAAAGTCGAAAAATTTCCGATTTTTACGCGTTTTGAGTGCAAATTAATAATCTTGAAAAAAATCGAAATTTTCAAAATTTGGTCCAAAAGTTGAAAAATTTCCGATTTTTACGCGTTTTGAGTGCAAATTAAAAATCTTGAAAAAAATCGAAATTTTCAAAATTTGGTCCAAAAGTCGAAAAATTTCAGATTTTACGCGTTTTGAATGCAATTCTGCAGGAATCTTGAAAGAAATCGAAATTTTCAAAATTTGACCCTAAAGTCGAAAAGGGTCCGATTTTTACGCGTTTTGAATGCAATTTAGGAATTTTGAAAAAAATAGAAATTTTAAAATTTGACCCAAAAGTCGAAAAAATTCCGATTTTTACGCGTTTTGAATGCATTTTCAAATGTGACTATTTGCATCTAAAATTCGTAAAATACGGAACTTTTTGACTTTTGGGTAAAATTTTGAAAATTTTAATTCTTTTCAAAATTATCATTTTTACTTAAAAATTTACAAATTTTTGTCAAAACACAATAAATCAAAAGTATATCATGTAATTTGTTTCTCCACAGTGTTTCAGGGTGTGTACCTTTGATCAGTGTGCCTAGCATCTCACTAGTTAATAAAGCAATATACATAACATTAAAAAATTAAATTTATGAAAAAATATTCTAAACTGTCTCATTTGAGGACATTGCGTCTCTTCTTTATATATTATATACAATATACATAAAATCACAATTACTTTTATACCTTTTATGTAAACCATCTCTCAAATTTAAACCAAATTGATTGAAAGGTCAATTTTGCGGTTATGGAGTTGACTACAGGATTACAATTGCAGCTTAATGGTAGTTAAAAATCACACATTATTTTATTACCGTGTCTCTATTTTACAATTCTTGCATACAAATTTAATATTTCACATTGAAATAATTTTCATCCTTGAACCAATTTGCATTTAATTAGCGCGAAAATTGCACCCTGCAGGAGAAATGTCGATTGTTCTCGTTTCGCAATTGCATTTATGTTACCATTGAAATGAAAAAATCTAATCATATGATCTGACGTTACTATTAAATTATACATTTAACTAATCTGTTTTTATTTTTCCTTGCAGGTAAGAGAGAATTTTCGCCATACACAACACACGCCTCAAACGCAATAACCATTAGCCGTAAGTAATTAGACACACATTCACCTAAATAATAATATAAACAATCGTGAAATTGCAATTATCTGTATCGACTATAATATTGCGCAGTTTGTTTTGTTATTAGAAAATATTTTATTAATTTTTTTGAATAAGATTTATAGAATTCATCATTAATATGTAATAATTGTTATGAAATCCAATCATTTTGGTTTATAAATATTTTAGATTAATTATAAATAATTATAGGATGAATCATGTCATCCGTCTGCCTCATTAGCTAATATATCGAATGAGGAATCGGCTGTTACGATTACCATAAAAATCAGAGATCGCCCGCCGCTCGGCAAAGGTCCCCCAATAAATTATCGATAGGTTTTACGAGCGGCGACGTAAAGTAGCCGAAAAAATCTGTAAATATGCATGTTTATCCGGAGACACGGAATACTTACAAGATTAACTGCCGGCGGAATGTAAACGTTTCGAATTTCAATTCGTTTCGATTCGATCGGATTATGCAAGCGAAATTTTATTGTGTTTTTATAGGATTTCAAACTTAAATAAAAGCAACGTTTTGTGACATTGTTTTACAGTTTAATAAGCAGGAAGGATATATGCTTACTATTTAAATTTTGAATTTAAATAAACTTTGCAACAATCTTGAAAGTATCTACTATATTCTTAATAGTTTATACGACAATTTAATAATCTGATAGCCTCAAACTAATACGCAATGAAGTTTACATTATAATTTGATAGTTCTCACAACAATTTTGACAGTGTTTGACATTGCATTTTAAGAAATTTAATAGGAAGTAATGACAAATTTGACATTTTTTGCATAAAGTTTGTAAAAAATCAAATATAAAATGCGTTTTTTTCTAAATAAACATCAAAAATTGCTTAGAAACTGTTATTATTGCTGAAAAACATCAACAATTGACTAAAAATTGCTTTTGTTGTATGAAATATTGAAACAAATGTTATGAAAATACATTTTTTGCTTAAAGTTTGTGAAAATCAAATCTGAAATGCATTTTTTGCTAAAAAACACGAAAAATCGCTTAAAAATTGCTACTATTGCTTACAAAACATCAACCATTGACTAAAAATTGCTCTACTTGTATGAAATAAACAAACAAACGCTTAAAAACTCCATTTATTGTCTAAAATTTGTGCAAAATCAATAATAAAATGCAATTTTTATTGAAAAAACATCAAAAATCGCTTAGAAATTACAATTATCGCTTGAAAAACATCAACAATTAATTAAAAGTTGCTTTTGTTGTATGAAATAAACAAACAAACGCTCAGAAATTTTTTTTTGCTTAAAGTTTTTGAAAAATCAATCATAAAATACATTTTTTGCTAAAAAACATTAAAAAATTGCTTAGAGAAACCATTTTTGTTTCTTACAAAATATGAAAAATCGCTTAGAAACTGTTATTATTGACCATCAGCAATTAACTAAAAATTGCTTTTGTTATATGAAATACACAAACAAACGTTCTGAAAATACACTTTTTGCCTAAACTTTGTGAAAAATTAAATATAAATTGCATTTTTTGCTAGTAAAACATAAAAAATCGCCGAATTATTCTATGCTACTTAATAGAAATCGGGAATGTACTATGACAATTTTGAAATAGTTTGTCATCATTTTATGACAGTATTAAACATATATTACAATATTAAGAATTAAACAGATTTCTTGTTATAGTATAAGTGATTTGAATTTCTTACAGTGACATCATCGTAATAAATTCCGATTTTTATCATCATAATAAGCAATCATTAAAACTTTAAATTATAAAGAAACATTTTATAATGTGATTCCAGTTACATTTTTTCCACACTAACATTTTCCCTATATGGTTTGGCAATTAAACCACCCCCAGGTTTCGTCTTTGAATGTGTTTTATTGTCCACTTGCGGATCCGTTTTATGTATCGTTTTCATGTTACTGCTTGTTTCTGCATACAATGTTGCATGCAGAAACAGACAGACAATCCACTTAGTTGCAGGCATAAAATAACAAACGGATTGAATAAAATAACTAATATTAATCAATTTGTATCGATTGTAGCGTAGCGAGCGAGGAAGAATTTAAGTGCTTTCTGATCAGTGATAACGGTATTGTAGGGTGGAGTTAAACAAATGCATTATTATCTATGACCCAATATTGATTGCATATTATGCAAAAATATAATTTAAATGACATAATTCTAGTTAATTATGGACCTCACCCATTATATCTTATTACTATTCCATACATTAATAATTACAATCTCCATTTAATTGCAATTAACATTATTTTGTAGCAACACACGCATACGTTTATGAGAAATAGAATGGAACTCTGAATACGGAAGTCGTTCGTATTTTAAACGAATGAAACGAATGAAAGAAAAAAATAAGAAGTAAGTGGAGTATATAGAGTTGTGGGTTATATAAAACGCATTAAAACGATATTGAATTATTCAGATAGACAATTAAGGCGGGCAATTAATGTTAATTGATCACTGGTCGTATTAGCATAAATGCTAATTATTTAATAAACTAGGTGTCTCCGACGAAATGTGGATGATTTACTTCTGCTTCCCATTTTCGGCGAATTAATGTGTTAATTAAATCAACCGAACAAACACTCACTCACACGAATGTGTTAATGTGCTAAAGAATTTTTTTAATGTTAATTGTCAACATAATTCAGATGAAGCTTTCTATTCATATGCTAACAAAAATATTATTTCTCATCATTAAAGTGCCTTAACAATTTAAAAACTGTTTTGACAATTTTTTTTTGGGTTTTACAGCGGAAATGCTTCTGTTTAAAAAAACAGAGAAAGATTTAAAAAAAAAAAAAATGTAAATTTTTAGATTTTATCAAATTTCTGAGCGATTTTTGTAGGATTTCAAACAAAAAAATAATTTTTTGATATATTTTATAGCAGAAATGTTTCAAAACTACACTTGCAAGTTCAAAAAAAGATTTGAAAAACATAAATTTTATAAGATTTCTAAGCGACTTTTGTAAGATTTCACACAAAAACATATTTTTTTAACCGATTTTTTTCAAAACTACACTTGCAAGATCATGATCCCATAGAAAACATTTGAGAAAATCCCGGAAAGGTTTGTTCATAGAATTCATAGGATTTCTGAGCGATTTTTGTAAGATTTCACACAAAAAATAGTATATTAAAAAAAAAATTGATGGATTTTATAGCAGAAATGTTTCAAAACTACTCATGCAAGTTCAGAACAACCTGGAAAAGATTTTAAAAAAAATTTGGAAAAATTGTTCAAAGATTTCTGAGCGATTTTTGTACGATTTCACACAAAAAGTGGTTTTTCATGCGATTTTTGATAGAATTTCTGAGCAATTTTTGTAAAATTTTATACAAAAACCTAGTTTTTAAGCAATTTTTGATTGCTAGCAAAATTATGACAATTTCGAAAAGGTTAGATTATAGATTTCATAAAATTTCTGAGCGAATTTTGTAAAATTTCACACAAAAAATAGTTTTTAACGCGATTTTTTTATGGATTCTATAGCAAAAATGTTTCAAAACCACGTTAAGACTGGACAAAATTTGAAAAAATGTCTGAAGTTTTCTAAGCAATTTACACAAAAAAAATTGTTTTGTGAATGATGTTTGATGCATTTTATTGCAGAATTGTTTTAAAATTACTTATTATATTCAGAAAAAGCTGGAAACAATTTGAAAATTTTTTTGGAAAAGTTTGTTCTTAGATTTCATAAGATTTCTGAGCGATTTTTATAAAACTTTACACACAAAAATAGTTTTTAAGCGATTTTTTAACAAATTTTATAGAAGAAATGTTTTAAAAAACCATATTTAAAGTCAAGAAAGTACTGGAAAGAAACTGAATTTTTTTTTCTAAAAGTTGTTTTTAGATTTTATAAGTTTTTTAAGCGATGAATTTTATTTATTGCAGATATGTTTTAAAATTACTTATTATATTCAGAAAAAACTAGAAAAGATTTGAAAAAATCTCTAGAATTTTTTTTTCTTGCATTTCATAAAAATTCTAAACGATTTTTGTAAGATTTGACACAAATAATTAGGTTTTTGAGCGATTTTTAATGAATGTAGTACATTTTGTGTTAGAAATTTGACATTTTTTTGAGATTTTTAACAAATTTATTTTGACAGTTACTTGATTTTGGCATAGAGTTCTATAGTTTCATGTTTTCAAATGTTCTAAAATGTCAAATAATGTTCCTACAGTACTGATTAGTTAAATAATGATTTTCAACTATTATAAAAAGTTACATACAACACAAAACATAACTAAATCTAATAAAAAATGTCATAAAACCTTCTGCAATATCACATAATGTTCCCATATGTCATAAAATGTTCCTTTGTGGTCAAATTTAGTTATAAAATTATTCTAAAAGCTACGAAACATTACTAATCTGTTCAGAAATGTCAAAAACAATCTTTTTTAATTTTATGTCATGTTCCTAAACATCATTCATGTTCCGCAAAGTCATAAAATGTTCCTTAACTGTTAAACCTTGTCATATGATTATATAATGTAAGAAAACATAACCATTCTATTCAAAATAGTCAAAAAATCTTTTGCAATTTTATATCATGTTTCAAAATGTCATAAAATGTTTCTCAATTGCCAAATTTTGATATACATATAATAATTCTGAATGTCACAAAACATGACAAATCTATTGAAAAATGTCAACAACAAAATTTTGTGTTGTCATATTATGTTCCTAAATGTCATATCATGTTCCCAAATCTCATAAAATGTTTCTTTATTGTCAAACTTAGTTATAATAACAACTCCGAATGTTATTACTAAACATAACTGACTTATATAAAAGTGTGAACATATATTTTGCAGCGTCATATCATGTTCCTAATGTTCCCAAATGTCATAAAATATTCGTTGATGATCAAATTTAGTTATACAATAATTCTGAATGTCACAAAACATAACTAATCATCAAAAAATTTGTTACAGTTTCATATCACGTTCCTAAATGTCATATCATGTTCTCAAATCTCATAAAATATTTCTTTATTATCAAACTTAGTTATATAACAATTCCAAATGTTACAAAACATAATTGACCTATTTAGAAATGTGAACAAACATTTTGCAGTGTCATATCATCTTCCTAATGTTCCCAAAAGTCATATCATGTTCCTAAATGTCATAAATTATTCGTTGATGATCAAATTTAGTTATACAATAATTCTGAATATCACAAAACATAACTAATTATCAAAAAATCTGTAACAGTTTCATATCATGTTCCCAAATGTCTTAAAATATTCCTTGATTATTAAATTTAATTATACAATGATACTAAATGTCACAAAACGTAACTAATCAACAAAAAATTTGTTACAGTTTCATATCATGTTCCTGAATGTCATATAATGTTCCTAAATGTCATAAAATGTTCAGTAACTGTCAAATTTAGTTATATAGCAATTCTAAATGTCACAAAACATAACTAGTTATCAAAAAATTTGTTAAAGTTTCATATCATGTTCCTGAATGTCATATCATGTTCTAAAATGTTTATTAACTGTCAAATTTAAAACAATAATTTCAAAAAAAGTTTGTTAATTTTATTTAATGTTCCTAAATGTCATATCATGTTCCCGAATGTCATAAAATGTTCCCTGTTAAATTTAGATATCAGAATCATCATTCTGAATGTCACAACACATAAATTATATGTTGGGAAAGTAATAATATAATATACAGGGAGTTTATAAATGAATGGGATTATGTAATCACTTTAAATATGCCGCTTTTTTTAAATTGTCCACTATACTATTTGTTTTGACAGTTCAACTTTGACAGCTGTCAAGCAAGCAAGGTTATAAGGTTTACGCATTTTCACTAGAGCGGCACAAACGTACATTAGATGGTTACATAATCCCAAACATTTATAATCACCCTGTACTTGTATGCTTTATTTAGTTCTTTATTTTCAACACAGATGTCACCACCACACATCTACATTATAACAAAAAAATATTATGAGAATCCTGATGATGACTAAAAAATTTTAGTCGAAACTAGTTGAAAATAAAGAACTAAACAAAGCATACAAGTATATTATATTAATAATAATAATAATAATAATAATAATAATAATAATAATAATAGTCTTTGTTTCTCTGTATTTATTACAAGAAATTGGCGAAGTTCAGCCTAAGGCTGGTCTTCCACTTAACCTTTTGAACATAATTACAAAAATTTGGTTTTAAATTAATTTAATTTTATATAATCACTGAGCTGCTATCTTGAGTAGACCATTATAAAGACGTTTTATCTTTTTCATGGTACAGGAACTGGACTCTGCATGCTTTAAAATGCTCTTAAATTTATATATCAAACTATTACTTTCCCAACATAACCTCAATGTATGCATCTCTGAAAAACAACATTATAACTTATATATTCAGAAATGTCAACAAATCTTGTCATCTGTCATCTGTCATCTGTCATCTGTCATCTGTCATCTGTCATCTGTCATCTGTCATCTGTCATCTGTCATCTGTCATCTGTCATCTGTCATCTGTCACCTGTCATCTGTCATCTGTCATCTGTCATCTGTCATCTGTCATCTGTCATCTGTCATCTGTCATAAGTTATAATTGCGCAAACTTTTTGTTAGTTACTGACACTTCTGCACATGTGGGATAAAATAATAAAATAAGTTGTGTAACCATTGCTTTACCATTGTACAATAAAAATCAAACTCTTTCTGATTGACTCAATATATTATGCAATCTTTCAATATGATCTAGAGACGGTCAATATTATTGTGCAATATATTGACTATATTATTGAACGTCTAGGGGCCGCTTTATGACTTGTTTGAAGGAGTCATTTGTCATAACTCATTTGTCATATTATGTTACTAATTGTCATAAAATGTTCCTAAACGTCATAAAATATTCTTTAACTAACAAATTTAGTTGTTTGAAGATTCCGAATGTCATAAAACAGCCTGATTTATTTAAAAATGTCAAAAATGTCAAGAGTGTCATATCATGTTCCTAATTGTCATAAAATGTTTTTTAACTGTCAAACTTGGTCCCAAACGTCATAAAATATTCCTTAATATGATATCATGTTCGTAAATATCATCAAATGTTCCTTAACTGACAAATTTAGTTATTTAATTATTCAGAATATCACAAAACATCATCAATTTATTGAGAAATGTCAAAAAATCTTCTAGAGTGTTATATCATGTTCTAAAATCTGATATAATGTTCCTAATTCCAGTGTTATAGCATGATCCTAAATGTCATAAAAAGTTCCTTAACTGTCAAATTTAGTTATATGATGATTCAGAATGTTACAAAACATAATAAATCCCCGGGTGGGTAGGAACACTGTATCAAACCACCGGCCTAATATTTATAAACTGTGTTTCCGCCCACCCGCACAAGTGTTAACAAAAAAATTGTTATTGTGCCCACTTTTGACGTATTAGTCGCAACTGTCATTCAATCTGTTATACTAAAAACAGCAGAAACGCAACAGAATAAGCAAATTTTTTGATAACAAACATTTGGTCGGGTAAACTGTGTTCCCGCCTACCCGCCCAAGTGTTCGTTATTAAGTAATTTGTTATTGTATCTGCTTCTGCCGTATTAGTAACAACTGTCATTCAATCTGTCACATTAAAAATAGCAGAAACGCAACAAACGTGAGAAAAAGCAAATTTATTGATTTCTAAAAAAAATTGTTATTGTGCTCATTTTTGACGTATTAGTGGCAACTGTCATTCAATCTGTCATACTAAAAACAGCAGAAACGCAACAAATGTTCCCAAACGTCATAAAATGTTCTTTAACTGACAAATTTAGTTATATCATGTTCCAAAATGTGATATGTTCCTAAACATTATAAAATAATATAATACGATTCTAAATGTTATAAAATGTTCCGTAAGTATCATATTCAGTTATATAATAATTCTGAATGTCACAAAATCATTGAAAAATGTCAAAAAATAGTTTTTCAATAATTATGCAAAACTGTCAAACCTGTAAAGTTAAATATCAAATAAATGATTGTGGCTTCATCTAATGCAATTTAATTAATTTGTTAAAGCTGTCAAACTTTAGTTTATTAAAATCATTTCTAGCTAAAAAATCTTTAATTATTTATGCGATAAATATAATCAATTCGCGAATAAAATATACAAAATTTCCAACAGTTTACAAGACACATTTAATGATGGATTATTTATGTTTAAAAGTGCATCAAGCAAATGCAAGAATTTATTGCACTCGGCCAACGCAATTCTTGTTTGATCATACTATATGCAACCTCGATGGCTCCGGTGTGCGCGCGGTATTATCCGTAAGTTATGCACAGGCGTGAAGCCTTTTACGGCCAACAATAGGTAGCGCTCGGGTGGAATTAATTATTGAAATTAGTTTAAGAACTAACTAAAGTGAAGGCTGCTATATAGCGATCAAAATTGTAAATTAAACATTCGCGAAATTAATCGAAGAATTATACAATCTAATAATTTATGCAACAATGAATGAAACGATTCAATTCAAAGAACAATTGGAGATAAATAATAAATAATTAGTCTCGATTATGATATATTTTGTAAATTGTAAATAAATTAATTACACTGACGTTGGTGAGACGAGATGTAAAAATCGTAATTAAATTGATAACCTCGGATGTAAATGTAATACTTTATCAAATTTACAACCGACAGAGTGTCACATATCGCGCTTCTTTACGACATCAAAATGGTAACATCCATTCCATCGAGATATTATTATTAATAATAATAATATTGTTATCTCTGCTACAACATGTTTTATTATTAGGTTCAATGAGATGACAGACATTTATAGAACTGGATTATTTTCTCATTCAATTAATATTATTCATAAAATTTAATTTTTTATAATAGTAAACATGCACTCAATTCAGAAATTAGTTTGTTCGACATTGACTTGATTATAGATAGTGTGAATTTTAAGATTAAAGTATGATTTTACAATATTCATTGGTTCAGTTAATGATTAAATAACGCTTCTGAATTGATAACATGTTATGCTAATTAAATAGTAAATTGCCAGATTATTATACAGGGTGTTCAAAAAAGAATGTAAAATACTTAAGGGGTGGTAGAACGAACCACAACAAACAAAATAGTCTTTATTATTGTTTTTTCCTCCATTATTTATTTTGCAAAAACGTGCATTTTCTTATCATAGCTGATGTTTTGTGAAATAAACATTCAGTATTTGACAGTTGTTGTTAGTGCACAAGTTTTCATTGCTATTCCTGATTACTCTAATGCAGAACTAGCCAACATGCATTTCATGTATGATCGTGCTAATGAGATTGCCACCAAAGCGCGACGTTTTTATGTAGAAGCTTATCCAAATCGCCAGATTCCTTTACAGCGTATGTTTGGAAGAATTCACCAGAGATTGAGAGATACCGGTTTACTTCGAAAACAGTGCTATCTTTCCGGCAGACCAAGGTCGCCTACTCCTAGAACAAAACAAGAAATTATAGCACGGATAGAGCATACTCCAGGGACGAGTGTGCGGAGAATATCAGCTGAGGTAAGAATTAGTGCTACTCTTGTTTGGAAAACCCTCCACGAGCAGCTGCTCTATCAATACCATACCATGTACAACGAGTACAGGCTTTAAATTTAACTGATCATCAGGCACGTTTGGTTTTTGTTGCTGGTTTCTACCCAAGGATGCTAAAGACACGCATTTTCTAGCCAATTTTTTTTTACAGATATAGCCGGGTTCACACAAAATGGAGTTGTTAATTTCCATAATGCACATCGTTGGGCCGACGAAAATCTCCATGCTCTAATTGAATGCGGACATCAGACACGTTTTTCATTAAACATTTGAATGGATATTGTAGGCGATAAGTTTCTAGGTCCTGTTGTTTTACCAAACCTATTACTGCTTACCTCAACTTTCTGCAGAACACAATGTATGATCTTTTGGATGACATTCCTTTGGCCCACAGGCAACAAATGTGGTTCCAGCATGATGGTCCTCCAGCTCATTTTTTGATTGCTGTTAGAGAGCATTTAGACCAAACTTTTCCACATAGGTGGGTAGAAAGAGGCGGACCAGTTTTAAGGCCAGCAAGATCACCTGATTTAAACCTTCTTGATTTTTTTCTTTGTGGATATTTGAAATTATTAGTGTATGCTATTCCTGTAAATAGTTCGAGGAGCTGCAGTTAAAAATTAATGAAAAGTGCCAAGAAATCCGAGCCAGTGAGGGGATTTTAGAAAGAGTACGTATGTTCTCCAGACAAAGTTGTCGTGCCTGTTTGGAAATGGAAGAAGGGCACTTCGAACACCTTCTATAACTTTGTTTTTTGTAAAAATATATAAAATTAAATAATGTTCCATGTGACAACTCATGTTTATCACCACCCCCTTAAATATTTTACATTCTTTTTTGAACACCCTGTATATTTTTTCTTTTTTATTAAAGAAATTTGCGAATTTATAGTATTATAAAACATTCCCTAAAATTATTGAAATAAAGTTTTTGTTTAAAGGTGTTTATAATATCGCAAGGGGGTTTGCATAAAACATTCATTGTTGCGATTGAAAATATTTATAAAAGACTGCCCTTTTGGTTGGCGTTTGATGTGATGCGCATAAATTCATCATCATCACAATAGCTAAAAAATGATGTGCCTGTCAAAACTGTTAACATGAAAATTCTTACAGTACAGCTGAACTATATTGAATCTACATAACCAACCCCTCTGCTATTTGATTGACCGGACCGCAACATCAACCGGACTCATTTCCAAGATAATAGACTCATTGTTAAAATAGGGAATGAAATTACTGGAGCATACAGCACGCGCTATACGCTATCCAATCCAAACCGACAAAATCTGTCATTTTTATGATTGACTAGGAGGTGATCCATCAAGGTTTGCAAGAATAAAAGGTGTTAATTGCAATTAGGACATGTTGTCGCCTTTTTTGCATAATGCAGACAACGACGCCGCCATCATCACTCACCTTCTTCCGCGTATTAATTACGATGTGTGTAATTAGCGAACCGAAATGGTCGCGCGATTGTTGGCGTAATTTATTTAAATCGATTGTGTGCGTCCCGATTTGAATTTTAAATTGGTATATGTCGCCATTACGTGGGTATACAATAAATTCCAATCTTTATATAAATTATAAAAAATAATTTTGATTCAGTATTGTTTGCAATTGAGCCTATTCGGTTGTAAATGCGTTGTTCCATCTGTTATGGAAATTGCACGGCGGCGGCGTCCTCATTGCTCGTGTAATTAGCAATACACAAAATTAACACTTAATTAGAAGCCAAACGGCCGCACATGCACGACACAGATATACCAATTAGGTTTGCACTACCGCTCGGATAATTAGTTCCGAAACTATTCACAGACTGACTTGTTAATCACAATTATCAAGCAATGCAAGTTTCCAAATACATAATTAGGAATAACTCAATCAACGCATTTACTAAAAGAAATAAGTAGTTTAAGGAATTGCATATTGCAAAAAAAACTATTTTGAGTTTAACTACCAAAAGGTTTGTTTTTGATAATAATAATAATAATATGTAAATTAAATTTTATTTATTTTCGATTTGTATATTATTTCTTAAAACATTTTTAACGTTTTTTTTTCAGGCACGTGCACATACAATTTTAAAATCAAGTTACAAATACAATAGTTACATAATGTTAAAAAAAAACGGTGGTATAATTGTGATTGACGTCCGTGTAAAGTGTTACACGATTCGATTTTTAATTTCAATTAATCTTTTGTGCACGTCCTTCAACGATCATCGGAACCCTTAATGCAATCCTCAGATGCAAACAAACGCTACGTCATCGTCCGTGGCGAATCCACTTTGACTGACACATGTAAATCTCAACGAATAATAAAATAGCAAAAAAAAGGGTTGAGCCATTCGTTCCACACCAAACAAACCAAACAGGGTTCGGATTACATCCATTAATAAATTTGTTTGTATAAAAACATGTTTCCATCCAGCGGAAATCAATGAGTAATATGTCAATTCTGTGTGAAATCATTTCCTCTTTCGGAACGACCTTGCGGTAGTGCTTCACTGAGTTTAAGGCAATGTGAAACGGTTTTTATTAATTAATTAATTAACACACATGTGTAATGTACTGAATTATCTATCGCTTTCCATATTAGTGAAAAATTTTAGATTCTGCATCTAAAAGTAATCTTCACATCATATCACATCACATCATCAACGGTAATTCATTCGGTTACATGCTCATTGTTGCTTTATTATAAAAGAAATGCAATTAAGCATCGGTTTGGAATTAAGAAACGCTGTTCTAAGTATAAATTACTGATATATTGTTCTGGTGTCTTCAACTTAATGATCGGATGTGAATCGTGTGTGGAGGAGAATATTAACTGTACTGTACTTCATCCCATTGTTTGCTTTAATTGATATTTATTTGTTATTAATTGTATTAGAGATTAGATTTTCATTCAATATTTAATAAACTTATTAAAAAAATGTTAGTTATTCTTGGGATGTAATCATACTAACACTCTATTTAAGGTCAATATTATCATCAATAATATTGAACAATTTATTGCCCTATATTGCTAGGACCACCACACGTTGCAATATAATTGCGCAAAGTTTTTGTTAATTACTGACACTTCTGCAGTCAACATTAAGAACAAAATAAAGCAAGTTGTGTGACTATTGTTTTAGTTATAGCTTTAAAAACGAAGAAGAGAAAAGGCACAGATGGATGAAGGAATAGTTAAAAAAAACAAACAAATACTTTTAGATTATATTGTACAATAAAAATTAATATGATCTACAGACGTTCAATATGATTGTATAATATCAGTTATTGTGCAATATATTGACTTTAGACAAATTAATTGGAGAAAATAATTTAAATTCAAAATTTGAAAAATTGCTTAATTAGTTTCCAAAAATTAGTAATTTTAACATGGTTAACAATGAATCTTTGAAACTGTTTTGATTTTGTTTTTTTACAAAAAATGCTACAATTTCATAATTTTGATTCAAATTTTGTTGCATGTCTTATCAATCAACTCCTTAATTTTTCCAACATTGGTAATTCCATAGATTCTTCCAAAAATTGCAATTATAGCAAACATGAAAAATATTGATTTAAATTTTGTATAATTAAATTTCCAAAATTTTGTGATTTTCCAAAAATTTCATGAATGGTTGAGCTGAGTTTTCAAAGTTTTTTTTTTTACAAAAAATTTTGAATCAATTTTTGTTGGTCATTTTCCAAAATTCCATAGATAGTTTTTGAATTTTGCCTAATCAATTTTTAAAATTTATTGATTTTCAATTTTAAAAAAATTACTTTTTACAAAAATTGCAATTATACCAATAATTTATGAAATTTTGAATAAAATCTTGTCGAACGTTTTGTCAATAAGTTTCTTAATCAGTTTCCAAAACATACTTAATTTTCTAAAAATTCCAATTATATTATCAAAATTTTGATTCATATTTTGTCGCTAATGTTGTTAATAAATGCTAATGTCTTTAATCGATTTCTAAAAATTTAAAAATAATATTCCATGTTTTTAGAATTTTCAAAAATTGTTCATTTTTTTTTGCAAAAATTGCTATTACATCTTGCAACAATTTTCACAATTTTGATTCAAATTTCAATATACAGTAGTTCTATTAATTATTTACAAAAAATCCATAAATAGTTTTTGAATTTTTATGGAAATTCCAATCCAAATCCAAATCACCCACCCACCTACCCAAGTGTTTGGGTTCAAGAAATTGGATCACAAACACTCTGGTGGGTGGGTGGGCAACTCCAATCCAAATCACGCGCCTACAAGGTTTGAACTTAGTTCACAACATTTAAACTTAGATCGCTCGACAGATACGCATAACCTAACCGGAGCAGCCTTCGATAAACTAAGATAAAACCATAAAAAGGGCAGACCAACTACAAATAATACAGCGAGCAATCGAACGGGCAATGCTTGGAATGAGCTTAAAAGATTGGATCAAGAATGAATATATCCAAAACAGAACTAGTGCAGGCTAAGGCAGGACGTGTCCCTACAGTACATAGACCATTAAGCTCATAGACTAACACATGGCGGCCAAGACAAAACAAACGTAGAATCGGAAAAAAACATTAAACGACGGAAATATCATATCCTGAAAATAGCGAAAACTAAGTGGCTGCAAAAAACTAAAAACAAGATAAAACTAAACACGTAATTATAGCAAAAGGAATAGATGGCAAGAAAGAAAGAAAAAGAAGTACCAAACAATATTTCAAAATCTACAGTTGCAAGTGTAACAACAGTTTTTAAAAATTTTGTAATAAGATTATCATTCATGCAGTCAATAAGTTCCTTATCAATTTCCAAAACTTAGTAATTTTTCAAAAAATTCATATTTTTTTCTGAATTTTCAAAATTGTTTCTTTTTTTCTTTTTACAAAAATTATTTTTAAACAATTTTCAAAATTTGGATTCAATATTTTTTGTCTAGGACTTTTTTATGCTCTAAATCTTGCCACTGAAAGAGTTAAAACGTTTGCCGTCCCCGCCGCCGCCTTATATGTGACTTAAAAATCAACCAACTTTAAAAATGTGCATAAAAAAGATTGCAGTCAAAAATTCAAAAATTCTATAAAAACTTCTATTCTTTTGTACGACCCCATTTTTCGGCCTAAAACGCGTTATTTGGACTTCCAGGCGCAGCCGCGGGTTAAAGCTGAGAGATATAAAAAAATGATAAAAAGCCCAAAGTAGGCGCGTTTAAAGACGAAGGTCAAACTTACATAAAAATAAGTTTACAAAAATTTCAAAAATTTCAAAAATTTCAAAAAATTCCAAATTTTTTAAAATTAACATTTGTTTTATACAATTTTTTAAAATTTTATTCAAATTATATTGCACATGTTGCCAAAGTTTCCAAATTTAGTATTTTTTTTAAAATTTCAAAAATGTTTTTTAAATTTTCAAAATTAATAATTCTTTTTTTTACAAAAACGGCAGTTATAGATACAATTTTCAAAAATTCGGTTTGAATTTTGTTGGACAAATTGCTAATAAGTTTGTCTCTTTCTCTTTTTTAATAAATTGTCAAAAATTCTGTTTTAAAATTAATTTCATAATGGTTTTGAAATTTTTTTCCTAAAATTTTTTTAAAAACTTTTCAAAACTTGATAATTTTTCAAAAAAAATTTGAATTTTTAAAATTGTTTAATTTATTTTGGTTACAAAAACTTCAATTACAGAAACAATTTTCAAACTTTTGATTCAAATTTTGTCGCACATGTAATCAATAAGTTCCATTTTTAATTTCCAAAATTTGGTAATTTTTCAAAAACTACATTAAATTTTCAAAACTGTTTAATATTTTCAATTTACAAAATCTGCAATTATATATATTATATCAACAATTTTCAAAGTTTTGGTTTAACATTTTGTTGCACATATTGTTAATAAATGTAACTATTTCTTAAATTTAACAATTTTACAAAAATTTTATGAATTTTCAAAATTGTTAAATTTATGCATTTTAGAAAAATTTCAATTATAGCAACAATTTTAATTCAAATTTAAACACATATACATAATGTTGACTTTTTATTTATTATCAATTATCAAAAGTTGGTAATTTAAAAAAAAAAATTGAGTTTTCAAAATTGTTTTATTTTTTCTTTTAGCAAAAATTTTCAAAATTTTAATATAAATTTTATTACACATGTTAATCAATTTTTTAAGCAATTTCCAATTCCCAAAATTATTAATGTATTGACCAATTTTCAAAATTTATAATTTCTTAAAAATTGTTTAATTTTTTTTCCTAAAAAATTACAATTTAAAAAAGTTTATGACTGCAATTTTTCAAAAAAAAAATTTGAAGATTTAAAAATTTTTGGATAACAAAATTTTTAAAATTAAGTAAAGAACTTATTTGTAACATGAGCAACAAAAATTGAATAAAAAAAATTCGAATGATAAATTGAAACATCATTAGAATGATAATGTTACTAATCATTCGAATAATAAAATTTAGATGATCAACAACAATAAATAAACAATTTTGTTAATTATTCGAATGATAATTTCATTGACCATTCGAATGATAAATTGAAAAATCGTTTAAATATTAAATTAAACATTTATTCGAATGATAAACTAAAACATTATTTGAATATTAAAAAAAATGATAAGTTATATGATCATTCGAATAATAAATAAATGATAATTTGAATGATCAAACAATCCATAAATTGAAATATTATATGTTATACATTATATTCAAATAATAATATATTTTTATGATTTTATTGAAATCCATCCTTAAAAACTCATAATCTAATAATAAAGTTGAAAGTGTTCAGCACAAAACGTCAAAAGGGTGCTATTAATTAAAAAAACAGCGATGCTAAAAAAAATATTCTGTTTATTGAGGGATAAAAAGGTAATAAAAGTTATCACACAATTTGTTTTCGCCACCTGTTTGTAGTTGATTACGTTTTTTATTTGAATTTAGTTTTTATTATTGCTTACCGGAAGGAAGGAAGGAAGGAAGGAAGAGTCCTTCGTTGCCGCATGGTTTCTTCGACGCGGCCGGATATAATAATATTCATAAGTAACGTCTTACAAATTAATAAGAATATATATTATTTATTAATTATAGTTGCTCGGGCACGGGACAATAATTACATCCAATTATAGTATAGAACTGCTTAACTGCCCAATGGCACACGTACTCGAGCCATTGACTGTATAATTTTCATTATTATTATTAATGCAACACATGTCGTCGCATCATTAGTTTTATTATGCGATGAATTGTTCTACATACATTTTACACTTGAAAGAAAGCGACGAAAATTGCTTTAATATTTTATTTTTTTTAAATCATTTCTCTTATTTCAACAAACAATACGGCATAGTCTCACCTATCATCATTATTATGATAATGAGCTAACAACCCTCTGCGGATGATATATTTAAATGCATGTAAGCCCCTTTAATCCTACGGGATACTGTCCTATCCCGGCCGTAACTTGACATTGATTGAATATCTGAATAAATTTTCTCACCCCACAGAAAAATATTTTTTTATTCTAAAATTTGTAACGCATTTTTTTGGTGATAATTTGCACCCTAGTTTTTTGCAAAAATAAAAAAAATAGATCAGCATGTTTTACAAATAAATAACCACTCAAACGGCCGTAAATCTTTTCAAATACAAATAGTCCTTTTTGTTTCCGCTTTTATATGCAAATTGTGGATGGAATATTGAATCAGATTAATTGAATTCAAAAATATATTATGTGGGGAGTTTTTAAATTTGTTTTAATTAAATTTAGTCAAATATATTAATGAAAATACAAACTTATTTTGTTATAATGATGATAGAAAATCATTATGTTCAATTAAAGTTTTTATAGTTATTTAAAAAATAAATACTTGAAAATACATTGTATAGTTGAGTTTTTGTATTAACCAGCAGGATTTTTGAGTTGCGGTTTAAAATAAATTTTGAACTCAGCATACTTAAATTTATTGAAAAATTTGTAAAAACAGTTTTGGAAAGTTCTATTTTTATGAAAACTCACATTTATACAAAAAAATTGCACATTTTGTTAAATAAATTGAGTTTCTGTTAAAACCAGCAGGATTTTTGAGTTGCAGTTTAAAATTTTGGATTCAGCATACTTAAATTTATTGAAAAATTTGTAAAAACAATTTTGGAACATTTTATTTTTATGAAAACTCACATTTATACACAAAAACTTCATATTTTGGTAATTAAATTAAATTTCTGTAAAAACCTAAAAGATTTTTGAACTGCAATTTGAAATTATGGGTTCAGCATACTTGATTTTATTAAAAAATTTATTAAAATATTTTTGGAAAATTCTAATTTTTATGAAAACTCACATTTATACAAAAAAATAGGACAATTTGGTAATTAAATTTAATTTCTGTAGTAACCATCAGAATTTTCAAGTTGCAGTTTAAAATTTTTGATTTAGCATACTCGAATTTATTAAAAAATTTGTAAAAACAATTTTGGAAAATTTTATTTTTCATGAAAACCCACATTTATACAAAAAATTGCACATTTTGTTAAATAAATTGAGTTTTTGTTAAAACCAGCAGGATTTTTGAATTGAAATTTTTAATTTTGGATTCAACATACTTGATTTTATTAAAAAAAATCATAAAAACATTTTTGGAAAATTCTAATTTTCATGAAAACTCACATTTATACAAAAATATGAGACTTTTTGGTAATTAAATTAAATTTCTGTAGTAACCAGCAGGATTTTTGAGTTGCAGTTTGAAATTTTGAACTCAGCATACTTAAATTTATTGAAAACATTGTAAAAACAATTTTGGAAAATTCTATTTTTTATGAAAGCTCACATTTATACACAAAAATTGCACATTTTGGTAACTATGTAAATTGAATTTCTGTAGTAACCAGCAAGATTTTTGAATTGCGATTTAAAGTTTTGTATTTAGCATACTTGATTTTATTAAAAAAATTATAAAAACATTTTTGGAAAATTCCAACTTTCATGAAAACTCACATTTATACTAAAAAATGGGACATTTTGGTAATTAAATTAAATTTCTGTAGTAACCAGCAGGATTTTTGAGTTGCAGTTTGAAATTTTGGATTCAGCATACTTGATTTTATTAAAAAAAATTGTAAAAGCAATTTTGGAAAATTCTATTTTTTATGAAAACCCACATTTATACAAAAAAATTGCACATTTTGTTAAATAAATTGAGTTTCTGTTAAAACCAGCAAGATTTTTGAATTGCAATTTGAAATTTGGGATTCAGCATAATTGATTTTATTAAAAAAATTATAAAAACATTTTTGGAAAATTCTAATTTTCATAAAAACTCACATTTATACAAAAAAATAGGATATTTTGACAATTAAATTAAATTTCTGTAGTAACCAGCAGGATTTTTTGAGATGCAGTTTAAAATTTTGGATTCATCATACTTGAATTTAATGAAAAATTTGCAAAACCAATTTTGGAAAATTCTATTTTCATGAAAACTCACATTTATACACAAAGATTGCACATTTTGGTAATTAAATTGAATTTTTGTAGTAACCAGCAGGATTTTTGAGTTGCAGTTTAAAATTTTAGATTCAGCATACTTGAATTTATTGAATAATTTGTAAAAACAATTTATGAAAATTCTATTTTTTATGAAAACCCACATTTTTACAAAAAATTGCACATTTTGTTAAATAAATTGAGTTTCTGTTAAAACCAGCAGGATTTTTGAATTGCAATTTAAAATTTTGGATTCAGTATACTTGACTTTATTAAAAAAAATTATAAAAACAATTTTGGAAAATTCTAATTTTCATGAAAACTTACATTTATACAAAAAATAGGACATTTTAGCAATTAAATTAAATTTCTGTAGTAACCAGCAGGATTTTTGAGTTGCAGTTTACAATTCTGAATTCAGCATACTTGAATTTATTAAAAAATTTGTAAAAACAATTTTGGAAAATTCTATTTTTCATGAAAACCCCCCTTTATACAAAAAAAAATGCATATTTTGTTATATAAATTGAGTTTCTGTTTAAACTAGCAGGATTTTTAAATTGCAATTTGAAATTTTGGATTCAGCATACTACATTTTATTAAAAAAATTATAAAAACATTTTTGGAAATTTCTAATTTTCATGAAAACTCACATTTATACACAAAAATTGCACATTTTGGTAATTAAATTGAATGTCTGTAGTAACCAGCAGGATTTTTAAGTTGCAGTTTAAAATTTTGGATTCAGCATATTTAAATTTATTGAAAAATTTGAAAAATCAATTTTGGGAAATTCTATTTTTCATGAAAACCCACCTTTATACAAAAAGAATGCATATTTAGTTATATAAATTGAGTTTCTGTTTAAACCAGCAGGATTTTTGAATTGCAATTTGAAATTTTGGATTCAGCATACTAGATTTTATTAAAAAAATTATAAAAACAGTTTTGGAAAATTCTATTTTTTATGAAAACCCACATTTATACAAAAAAATTGCACATTTTGTTAAATAAATTGAGTTTCTGTTAAAACCAGCAGGATTTTTGATTTGCAATTTAAAATTTTGGATTCAGTATACTTGATTTTATTTAAAAAAATTATAAAAACATTTTTGGAAAATTCTAATTTTCATGAAAACTTACATTTATACAAAAAATAGGACATTTTTGCAATTAAATTAAATTTCTGTAGTAATCAGCAGGATTTTTGAGTTGCAGTTTAAAATTCTGGATTTAGCATACTTGAATTTATTAAAAAAATTGTAAAAACAATTTTGGAAAATTCTATTTTTCATGAAAACCCACATTTTTACAAAAAAATTGCACAATTTGGTAATTAAATTGAATTTCTGTAGTAACCAGCAGGATTTTGGAGTTGCAGTTTAAAATTTTGAATTCAGCATACTTAAATTTATTGAAAAATTTGTAAAAACAATTTTGGAAAATTCTATTTTTAATGAAAAACTGAATTTACACAAAAATGAAGCACATTTGTTAATTAAATTGATTTTTTTGTTACAACCAGCAGGATTTTTGAGTTGCAGTTTAAAATTTTAGATCCAGCATACTTGATTTTATTAAAAAAAATTAAAAAAACATTTTTGGATAATTCTAATTTACATAAAAACTGACATTTATACAGAAAAATAGGACATTTTGGCAATTAAATTAAATTTCTGTAGTAACCAGCAAAATTTTTGAGTTGCGATTTAAAATTTTGGATTCAGCATACTTGAATTTGTTAAAAAAATCATAAAAACAATTTTGGAAATTTTTATTTTTCATGAAATACTCAATTTACACAAAAATGTTGCACATTTTGTTAATTAAATTGATTTTTTGTAATAACCAGCAGGAATTTTGAGTTGCAATTTGAAATTTTACATTCAGCATACTTGATTTTATTAAAAAAAATATAAAAACAGTTTTGAAAAACTTTATTTTTCAAGAAAACCCACATTTATATAAAAAAATTGCATATTTTGGTAATTAAACTGAATTTCTGTAGTAATCAGCAAGAATTTTGAGTTGCAGTTTAAAATTTTGGATTCAGCATACTTGATTTTATTGAAAAATTAATAAAAACAATTTTGGAAAATTCTATTTTTTATGAAAAACCCAATATATACAAAAATATTGCACATTTTGTTAATTAAACTGAACTTTTGTAATAACCAGCTGGATTTTTGAGTTGTGCATTAAAAATTTGGATTCAGTATATTTGAATTAGTCCAAAAATTTATAAAAACCATTTCGGAAATTTTAGTTTTTATAGAAAATAAACATTAAAATAGGATTTTCAATGTTCAATTGTTCATGAAATACAATTACAATAAAAATATTTGTTTAAATTTGATTTTAATTTGATTATTAGAAGAATAGACTTACCTTTTTTGAGCCACATTTAAGAAAATTGATACATTCATTATAGTTTTAAATTACATATTAGCATTTCTCCAATTTCAACAACAATACATCAAAAAACTTAATATAATTCACCAATTAAATCATCAAGCAGTAAATATTAATACAAACGATTGATTCGATCAATCAATTCAATTCAATAGCTTAAATTGAGAAAGCTATGAGTGATCCATCATTTATTTAAACAGAATTTATTATGACTAGAGGACGATGCACTTCCTCTTAGACAAACAAGTCACCTCTTTACACGTAAAACAAAAGCGAGGTTAAACGCCACCCTTAACACTCGACTGTGACGATTTCTTTTATAAGTGGCATTCCTCCCTCTTATCCGGTTCTTGTGAAATAATAATAATTACTTTGTTTTGTCAAGATTGTTTTAGTTATCTCGCAACACAATCTCATTCTTTACGCATATATTACCACATGTTTTTATTATTTAATTAGTTCAAAATGTTGTAATTAAAACCATTTTTATGATTGCGGATAAAAAATCGTTTTTTATACGATGACAGCGCAACAAAGGCGAAATAGATTGATGTTTAAACTATCATTAGTGATTCCATTCAGAATTTGCTGTCCACTAAGGGCGTGCATTACTGGTTAATCAATCAAGTATAAAAAATGACGGTTGATGCTACATTTTTTTTTTGGATATAAATTGAGCACAAAATCTGTATTTGTAAACTATGAAAGGGAATATAATACATACAATTTACTATGTTTTATATCACAAATTTATTCTTACGAATACATTACTAGTTTCGGCTCCACTAGACTCTTCAGACGTAATAAGTTGACTGAGAGAACTAATTTGAAATTCTAAAAACTGATTAACTGTCGTCAATCTAGATTAATATAGAATTGCTATTTCTACATTAAAAATAAATATATTCACCAATGAAATATAAAGCTGATTGCTTCACTCCCTATATTTGCCCTCAGAATTAACATGTATCAGCAGCATTTGAATATCGAAGCAATATTTCACATTCGCTCATATTGGATGATTAATACATAACTTGTCAGTGCGAACAATATTGCTAATACTCGGTAGCGGTGATGGCTTTTGAATAAAGATCGGAATTAGAATAAAAGCGCTTTTGCCAGCACAAAAGGGGAACATGATGCCCGCATTTCAATCGGTATAAAGAAAGGAAGTGGTTTGCTTGCAGTTTATGGATGACCTCGTTTACCATTGACAGTTGTGCAATATATTATGATGCTTAATAATATAGGGGATTGAATGCCTACTAGGGACATGCAAATTTTTGGGCTGATTTCTTGTTGTTTGATTTAAAAAATTAAATCATGTTAGTATAGTTATTTAAATAACATTTAAAATTAAGGATTTTTTTATTATTTTGCAAGTTTGTTATAAAATTAAAAAATTTTATAGACATATTTTTTTAACAGTGAAAAAAAAATTTTGTTCACTACGTTTATTTAAAAAAAAACTTTTTTTATGTCGTAAATTAAAAAAACAGCGTTTGATTAAAAAAACTTAACTTTATTTATTACATTTTTTAACTTTTATTTTTAATTAAAAAAAAATGATTTACGTTTTCGCATTTTTTTTTTAATTTTGTTAAAAAAAAAATTCAACAATTAAATAAAACTTGTTTAAAAAGTGTACCCCCACAAATACCTATTTATTAAATTGTAATAAGACATCTGTATGGCATCTCCACCCTACCCAGATAAACGCTACAGATAATGCTCCCTTAACAATGCGACCAGTTTTTTCTTCCTTTCTGCGGTCCTTGTTTAATCGCCCGAATCTTAATACTTCTTTGTACAATATAGGGATGAAAAGTGTGAAAGGGGTAAGACATTGTTTTCACTTTGGGTGTTAATATACAATGAGAGAGCGTTTAAAACTTAATAAGCGTCCTTGAGGGGTTCACTAGCCAGGATATCGCGACCCTCTTGATTGTAAAATTTGATAGCAACTTTGCTATTGAAGTAAAGGGTAACTAACATCTTGTAACGTTATCTTTGTATCAAAGGGTTGTGTAAGTGAGAAGTTTGTTGATTAAGATTTAATTTGTTTTTGATGGAATGATTGGATTAATTTGTGGAGATGGAAAATTAATGATTTTATGAAATATAGTTATACTGCCGGCGGCTATTCTAAAGATATTTAAAATTTATAATTCAAACATTATATTTATAATTTTTTCAATAAATTTAAGTATGCTGGATCCAAAATTTCTAACCAAACTCAAAAATCCTGCTGATTATTACAAAAAATCAATTTAATTAACAAAAAGTGCAATATTTTTGAATAAATTAGATTTTTCAGAAAAAATAGAATTTTCCAAAATTGTTTATATAAATTTTTCAATAAATTCAAGTATTCTGAATCCAAAATTTTAAACTGCAACTCAAAATTCCTGATGATGACTACAGAAATTCAGTTTAATTACCAAAATATGCAATTTTGTTATATAAATGTGGGTTTTTTTGAAAAATAAAATTTTTCAAAACTCATTTTTATAGTTTTTTTAATAAAATCAAGTATGCTGAATCCAAAATTTTAAACTTCAACTCAAAAATCCTGCTGGTTATTACAAAAACTCAATTTAATTAAGAAAAAGTGCATTATTTTTGAATAATTTAGATTTTTCTTAAAAAATTGAATTTTCCAAAATGGTTTTTATGAATTTTTCAATAAATTCAAGTATGCTGAATTCAAAATTTTAAATTACAACTCAAAAATCTTGCTAGTTGTTCTAAAAAATCAATTTAATTAACAAAATGTGCAACATTTTTGTATAAATTGAATTTTTCATGAAAAATAGAATTTTCCAAAATGTTTTTTATAAATTTTTCAATAAATTTAAGTATTCTAACCTCAAAATTTTAAACTGAAACTCAAAAATCCTGCTATTTATTACAGAAATTCAATTTAATTAACAAAAAGTGCAACATTTTTGAATAAATTACATTTTTCATAAAAATGGTTTTCATAATTTTTTCAATAAATTTAAGTATGCTGAACCCAAAATTTTAAACCAGAACTCAAAAATCCTGCTGGTTATTACACAAATTCAATTTAATCAACAAAAAGTGCAATATTTTTGAATAAATTAAATTAAAAAAAAAAATAGAATTTTCCAAAATTGTTTTTTTAACTTTTTCAATAAAATTAAGTATGCTGAATTCAAAATTTCAAACCACAACTCAAAAATTTTGCTAGTTATTACAAAAATTCAATTTAACTAACAAAAAGTGCAATATTTTTGAATAAATTAGATTTTCCACAAAAAATAAAATTTTACGAAATGGTTTTTATGAATTTTTCAATAAATTTAAGTATTCTGAACTCAAAATTTTAAACTGAAACTCAAAAATCCTGCTAGTTATTACAGAAATTTAATTTAATTAACAAAAAGTGCAACATTTTTGAATAAATTAGATTTTTAATAAAAAATTGAATAAAAAAATGGTTTTTATATTTTTTTAAATAAATTTAAGTATGCTGAATCCAAAATTTTAAACCACAACTCAAAAATCCTGCTGGTTATTACACAAATTCAATTTAATCAACAAAAAGTGCAATATTTTTGAATAAATTCAATTTTTCATAAAAAATAAAATTTTCCAAAATGGTTTTTATAATTTTTTTAATAAATTCAAGTATGCTGAATTCAAAATTTTAAAAGACAACTCGAAAATCCTGCTGGTTATTACAAAAGTTCAATTTAATCAACAAAAAGTGCAATATTTTTGTATAAATTAGATTTTCCATAAAAAATGGAATTTTCCAGAATTGTTTTTTTAAATTTTTCAATAAATTCAAGTATGCTGAATCCAAAATTTTAAACTACAACTCAAAAATCTTGCTATTTATTACAAAATTCAATTTAGTTAAGAAAAAGTGCAATATTTTTGTATAAATTAGATTTTTCATAAAAAATAGAATTTTCCAAAATAATTTTTATGAATTTTTTCAATAAATTCGAGGTTGCTAAACCCAAAATTTTAAACTGAAACTTAAAAATCCTTCTGGTTATTACAGAAATTCAATTTAATTAACAAAAAGTGCATTATTTTTGTATAAATTAGATTTTTCATGAAAAATAGAATTTTCCAAAATAATTTGTATAAATTTTTTAATAAATTCAAGTATGCTGAATCCAAAATTTTAAACTGCAAATCAAAAATCCTGCTGGTTATTACAAAAATTCAATTTAATTAACAAAAAGTGCAATATTTTTGAAGAAAACTAGATTTTTCATGAAAAATGGAATTTTCCAAAATGGTTTTTATGATTTTTTAATAAAGTCAAGTATGTTGAATCTAAAATTTTAAATTACAACTCAAAAATACAGCTTGTTATTACAAAAGTTTAATTTACTTATCAGAACAAGCAATTTTTTTGTATAAATTAGATTTTCTATGAAAAATTAAATTTTCCAAAATGGTTTTTATGATTTTTTTGATAAACTCAAGTATGCTGAATCTAAAATTTTAAACCACAATTCAAAAATTCTGCTGGTTATTACAAAAATTCAATTTAATCAACAAAAAGTGCAATATTTTTGAATAAATTAGATTTTCCATGAAAAATTGAAATTTTCAAATTGATTTTTATGAATTTTTCAACAAATCTTGTCTATGCTGAACCCAAAATTTCAAACCAAACTCAAAAATCCTGCTGGTTATTACAAAAATTCAATTTAATCAATAAAAAGTGCAATATTTTTGAATAAAGTTGATTTTTCATGAAAAATTGAATTTTCCAAAATTGTTTTTATAAATTTTTCAACAAATTCAAGTATACTGAATTCAAAATTTCAAACCACAACTCCAAAATCCTGCTGGTTATTACAAAAATTCAATTTAATTAACAAAAAGTGCAATATTTTTGTTTGTATAAAATAGATTTTTCATGAAAAATAAAATTTTCCAAATGGCTTTTATAATTTTTTTAATAAATTCAAGTATGCTGAATCCAAAATTTTTAAACCGCAAATCAAAAATTCTGCTGGTTATTACAAAAATTTAATTTAATTAACAAAAAGTGCAATTTTTTTGTATAAATTAGATTTTTCATAAAAAAATCTATTACAAACAAAGCTATTCTGCTTTATTAAATCATTCAAAACAAAGCCAAACATTGTTTTGATATCAATGCAATTTGATTGTAACGTTCTTCAACAATTCCTCTCCCCTCTTCAAGATGCAATTTAAATTTCTTTCATCACACTCAACCCTATCATCGCCTTCTATTGATGAAAAATTAAGCTTCCATTTTTCAAGCTGTTACAATTTTTTCTAGATATATAAACTAACAATAGACGGTAACTAGTCAGTTTCCTGTTACCTCCCATTATGTACTTGAATAACGGGTCAAATATAGTTCAGGTATGATAATTTGAATAGTGTTAGGTGTTGAAAGTGGGATGCGTGCGGAAATTTTGGTTACAATTACTATTAACGTATTTAATTCAATGCAAGAGATTTTTTTTTAAGATAAAAACTAGGGCATTATGTTACTAGCTCTTAAGTTGGAGGGTTGTATGGTTTGAAAGGTTCATTGACATTTATTAAGTGGGATGCTAGAAAAAGTATTGAAATGTTTCTATAATTAATTATAGCTTTTAAGAGAAAAAATTGTGTATGGTTCTTTTCAAATCTAATTTCTATTCCTTCATTCAACGCTTAAATGTTTGGTATTTACTTCATCATCTCTAATAGATTATGTTTTTTAGTTTTTATTACTTTTTTAATTAATTTTTTAATTGTTTTTTTTTAGTTTTTTTTTTAATTTTAACTGTTTTCTTGTAAAAAAGTTTTTAATTTTTTTTTTAACCAAAAAATGATTTTTTTTAGTTTTTATCTATAAACATTGAAATTGAAACAAATGATTCCATGTTCAATGTTTTCTAACTGTTGACAATTGTAACTGCTTATTTTAAATCTTAATATTTGTGTGGTTTGACCCTTACCATTGTCCGAACGCAACCGTCAAACTCTGTTGACCATTAGCTTGTTTCCGTGTTGAATAAATTATAAAAATACACAAACAGATCTATGCTGTATGCTTTATTTTATTTACATATAGTTGTTGAGGGAATAGTATTTTGAATGAATGGGGATCTCCACGGGATGCCGGAAATAAAATTTTGTTGGAGGGTTGTAAACACTTGAAAATATTCAGGATTAGGATTTATAAGTAGAAAAAATGTTAACGATAAGTGGATGGCAGCATAATGGGTTGTGTAATTTATTAATTTGTTTTATGATCAGGATTAGACGTAAATAAGGGTGGGAAGCATTGTTTAAATTGAATATGAATGCTTTGTCAGTTTAAATGGACAATGGTTTTTAACTAAATAATTATTTATTTAGTTAAAAAAATGATTATTTAATAGCGATTTACTTTTCATCAGTTTCTGACAATAAAATTGCACAAATTCTGATAATTTCTATGATTTTTTTTAATATTACTGGTGTCTAACCATTTTGATTTTTAATTTTGACGTGACACTTGTGTTTAACTGCTTCGTGGGATTATTGATTGTCCTGATTTGCTCAGTTTAATTGGTATTCATGTCCCATCTCGAGTTTTACGCAATGACTATTTATTTCATATACCGTATAAACATACAGATTATGCACAGCACTTTGCATCTACACGTATTTTGCGATGGTTCACGATTGTTGATGGATGCACAGTTTTAGCATATGCCATGGTTTGAGGCGCAGGTTGTTTTGCCTGTATATAACTGATTCGTTCTTATTGTGATTAAACAGATTTTAACATTTAATCAATAATAGTGCAGCTTAATTTAATGACTTCTGTATCAAGTGAATTAAATTGGATCAATTCTAAATTGATGGAATCATGGTGTATTCAAATAAATAAACACAAAACAAGGTACTTCTAGTTGAATCGTTTTAACGGCTATTTATTCTATTGCGTTTATTAAGGGCTCGCGAAAAACGATAAATAGCAAGCTTTATTATAAATATAAAAGGGGAATAACGGCGCTAGTAGCTAGCGGTCATTCAAATAGGGGTGAGTGGACCTCGCACAAAGAAAACCTATTAGATGCTGTATGCAATATTTTCTTTTCTTCTCATCCACACATCCTGTAAATTGTAAAAGATTAGAAGTTGTGCCAAGCAACAGGTTTGAAAATGACACTTGTTCAATGCGCAACGAACTTTCCCATGGAATCTAATTTTTTGGCGAACACGTGTTAACCCTAGATAGATAACCGATGAGCAGCAATTTGAATAATAAAAGCAAGCGCAATGCGTTTAGATTCAGATTTGAAATCATATATTAATTGACATATAATGTGGGTACCAGTAGCTGTTAATTAACCGTGCATTTCACACCATTTTCCTTATCGGAATTTGTTCCCAAACATTAAAATCGAATTACCAATTTGAAGCCCGAAGGCGATGTATTTTGACACACATTATTAAGCTCAATTGGACTATGGATGGGAAATAACCGAATTGCATTAAAGACACATGTTGTTGTCTTGGGGGTTGTTTGTAATAAGCACCACGCATCATAAATTACTAACTAGTTAAAGCATTTTTTTAAACAATTCAAATGTAACGAACTATCATCGGTTTGAAAGCAAACGTGAACTATTAAGCAATTGCGATTTTCTTTGTGCTTACACACCTGAGCCTAGAAAATAGGGGTGCATTATTCGCAATTCTTCTCAAGTTAATCCGCTTCGGTGCGGATGAATAACATCAAGAAAACATAACGAAACGTAAGGGGTAACTTAGCATCCCTTTACTACACGTACACGATGTTTAACGGCAAACAATACGAAACTATTTTCGCATAGACAAGTTGTTTAGTCAACACTAGACGACTTGTTCTATTACAATAGAACTATTAGTGGTTTATTAAGGTGTTTTTCAACAACTATTACACGCGATTTGTGCACCCTATGAATAATTAAATACCGTTTATGGGGAGCAAAATTTTACTTAATTAAGTCATCGCTTTAGGGTATAGTTTTTTAATATAATTCCCACGATGCTAGTTTCCAATTAGTGCATAATAATCACCCCTTAGTTGCAACAATGAAATTAAAATTCAATTAAATAACACGACAATTCACATTTACTTTAACAAACATCATTATTGAATTATGCTAGACTAATCCTTTATGATCTTCAACTATCACATAATATTCTTGAGATGCTACAAAAAACAATAACTTACTACTACAACATACTTGAATGATCAGTTATAAAATGTTCCTAAAGTGTCATAAGATGCACGAAATGTTCCTAGTTTTCTGAACTGTCGCAGGTGTCATAAAGTAACCTTTAGTTATTATAAAATAGTTCTTAACTGTCATAAACTGTTCCTGATATGCCACACGTGTCATAAAATGTTCTTAAACTATCTAAAATATCTGGAAAGTGTGATAAAAGCACAAAATGTTTCTATACGCACTAAACAATTTCTTATCTCTAACTGTCAAAAAAACTGTCAAAAACTGTTTTTCAGATGCCACACGTGTCATAAAGTAGTTCTTAACTAACTAAAATATATGTGAAGTGCCATACAATGCACAAAATTTTCCTAGATTAACCAAACTATTTCTGAAATGTCATAAAATAGTTCTTAACTGTCATAAATTGTTCCTGAGGTGCCAAACGTGTCATAAGATAGTTCTTAACTAACTAAAATAGCTGTAAAGTGTTATAAAATGGACAAAATGTTCCTAGATTGACTAAACTATTTCTGAAATGTCTCAGGTGTCATAAAATAGTTCTTAACTGTCATAAATTGTTCTTGAGATGCCACACGTGTCATAAAGTAGTTCTTAACTAACTAAAATATCTGTGAAGTGTTATAAAATGAACAAAATGTTCCTAGATTGACTAAACTATTTCTGAAATGTAGCAGGTGTCATAAAATAGTTCTTAACTGTCATAAATTGTTCTTGAGATGCCACACGTGTCATAAAGTAGTTCTTAACTAACTAAAATATCTGTAAAGTGTTATAAAATGGACAAAATGTTTCTAGATTGACTAAACTATTTCTAAAATGTCGCAGGTGTCATAAAATAGTTCTTAACTGTCATAAATTGTTCTTGAGATGCCACACGTGTCATAAGATAGTTCTTAACTAACTAAAATATCTGTAAAGTGTTATAAAATGGACAAAATGTTTCTAGATTGACTAAACTATTTTTAAAATGTCGCAGGTGTCATAAAATAGTTCTTAACTGTTATAAATTGTTCTTGAGATGCCACACGTGTCATAAAGTAGTTCTTAACTAACTAAAATATATATGAAGTGTCATAAAATGCACAAAATTTTCCTATATTGACCAAACTATTTCTGAAATGTCATAAAATAGTTCTCAACTGTCATAAATTGTTCCGTAGATGCCACACGTGTCATAAAGTAGTTCTTAACTAACTAAAATATCTGTAAAGTGTTATAAAATGGACAAAATGTTTCTAGATTTACTAAACTATTTCTAAAATGTCGCAGGTGTCATAAAATAGTTCTTAACTGTCATAAATTGTTCTTAAGATGCCACACGTGTCATAAGATAGTTCTTAACTAACTAAAATATCTGTAGTGTTATAAAATGGACAAAATGTTCCTAGATTGACTAAACTATTTCTGAAATGTCGCAGGTCTCATAAAATAGTTCTTAACTGTCATAAATTGTTCCTGAGATGCCACACGTGTCATAAGATAGTTCTTAACTAACTAAAATATCTGTAAAGTGTTATAAAATGGACAAAATGTTTCTAGATTGACTAAACTATTTCTAAAATGTCGCAGGTGTCATAAAATAGTTCTTAACTGTTATAAATTGTTCTTGAGATGCCACACGTGTCATAAAGTAGTTCTTAACTAACTAAAATATATATGAAGTGTCATAAAATGCACAAAATTTTCCTATATTGACCAAACTATTTCTGAAATGTCATAAAATAGTTCTTAACTGTCATAAATTGTTCCTGAGATGCCACACGTGTCATAAAGTAGTTCTTAACTAACTAAAATATCTGCAAAGTGTTATAAAATGGACAAAATGTTTCTAGATTGACAAAACTATTTCTAAAATGTCGCAGGTGTCATAAAATAGTTCTTATCTATCATAAATTGTTCCGTAGATGCCACACGTGTCATAAAGTAGTTCTTAACTAACTAAAATATCTGTGAAGTGTCATAGAATGCACAAAATGTTCCTAGATTGACTAAACTATTTCTAAAATGTCGCAGGTGTCATAAAATAGATCTTAACTATCATAAATTGTTCTTGAGATGCCCCACGTGTCATAAAGTAGTTCTTAACTAACTAAAATATCTGTGAAGTGTTACAAAATGGACAAAATGTTCCTAGATTGACTAAACTATTTCTAAAATGTCGCAGGTGTCATAAAATAGATCTTAACTATCATAAATTGTTCTTGAGATGCCACACGTGTCATAAAGTAGTTCTTAACTAACTAAAATATCTGTGAAGTGTTATAAAATGTACGAAATGTTCCTAGATTGACTAAACTATTTATGAAATGTCGCAGGTGTCATAAAATAGTTCTTAACTGTTATTAACTTTTTCTGAGATGCCATACGTGCCATAAGACAGTTCTTAACTAACTAAAATATTGATGATGTTATCATAATATGAACAAAACGTTCCTAGATTGATTAAACTATTTCTTAACTGTCGCAGGTGTCATAAAATAATCTTTAGTTATAAAAAAAAAATCTTAACTGATTCTTTGTAGCTACACGTGTCATAAAAATACTCTTAAACTACCTAAAAAAGTATCTGTAAACTGTCATAAAATGCACAAAATGTTTCTAGATTGAGTAAACTATTTCTGAAATGTTGCAGGTATCATAAAATAGTTCTTAAATGTCATGTTTTTGAATAGCCACACGTGTCATTAAACGTTCTTAAACTAACTAAAATATCTGCAAAGTGTCATAAAATGCACAAAGTATTCTTAGACTGACTGAAATATTTCTGAACTGCATCAGGTATCATAAAATAATCCTCTCGACGTCTATTTCAAAATCTGGGAGACCAGATTTTAGTATTTTTGACATTTTGTGAAAGGAATTTGACATTTTTCGGACAGTTTATGGTCTAATTTTGGTTCTTCTTAACAATATTTTTTCATAATTTCAGTATTTTTAAGATTTTATGAAGATTTTTACACTTTTTCAGAGTTTATGGCCGGATTTTTTGGTGATTTTTGAAAATTGTCAAAAGTTCAACGTCGGAATTTGCACTTTTTAACAGTTTTTGTCAGATTTTGGTTTTTTATAACAATGTTTTAACAGTTATTACTAAGATGTTGTTATTTCTAACAATATTTTGATATTTTATAGCCGGATTATTAAGATTTCATAAATTTTTTAAAAGTTATGGCCAGATTTTAGTGCTTTCTGAACTTATTTTGATGTTTTTTATATACAACATTAATAATTTAATTAATATTAACATTCTATATACAGAATGTTGAACTTTTTGACAGTTTATGGCCGGATTTTGGTTCTTTTTAACAATACTTTTCATATTTCATGGCCGGATTTTGATATTTTTGACTTTTTATAAATAGAATTTTGTACTTTTAAACAGTTTATGTCGGATTTTGGTTCTTTCTAACAACATTTTAATACTTCATGGTTGGATTTTGATGTTTTTCATTTTTTATAAATACAATTTTGCACTATTCAACAGTTTATGGCCGGATTTTTAATATTTCTAACGATATCTCAATGTTCAAAATCAAAAAAATTAAAAGTTTAATGAATCAATATTTTATTATAAAAATTAAATCAAATAGTTTACTTAATTTTTAATGTAAAATCTAATTTTTTTTTGTTTTGTTTCAGGTAAGCAATAATTCAGTCATTAAAATTGCATTGCATCAACGTTTTAAAATAACGTAAGTTTGGTTATTGTTGTTAATATATTTTCTTAAAATTTAATGTTTTGAAAATTCTGCTAACATCTTAAATTGTATTGGACAACTAACTTACTTTATTATTAGAGTGCAAAACATGATTTAACTTAATTTAAAGATTCGAATGCAATTATTTTTACAAATTGTTTAAATTTAATTTAAAAAAAACTAGCACAAGAAATACTCATCCACTTAACCACCACACTGAGCATTTCCTAACTGTCAGGTGACATAAAATAATTATAACAGTCTTAAAATGTTCTTCCGATACCAAACGTATTATAAAATGATCTTATTTTAACAACCAAGAACTTGAACTGTTATTCTTAGGGCGCTAAAACAACTTAAATGTTTCTTAATTGTCGTTATCTTTAACAGACGTAAAAAATTAAAAATAATAAATAATATTTTTGATTATATACTAAACAAAATGATTGAAATCTATTAAATTACTCTACTTTGGTTATAAACGTGACAATAAAATATCCCTAATTAAGGCCACCACTGCTATCTCCCTAAATCAAATCAGTTTTGATGGTCGTTCTCGTCGCGGTGGACGGACAATCACGCGCCGATTCCGTCGCTTTTGTAACGAACAACAAAAAGATCATAAAGTAAGGGGCAATAAAATATAATTGAATCCATCCAGCCAACCAACAGGTGGATCGGTGAAAATCTTTATAGGTCTTAAAGTGGTCGGATTTTGACTTGAAATATTTACCTGAGCCCTAATCCGCATAATAAAAGTTTTTAATCCTAACAAATTTGCGGAATTGGATTATAACGAGTCGAACAAAGGAAAATTATCTTTCATTAAGAAAAATAAATTTGTTGGTTTAGAAAGAAGTCAACGTTTATTTAAAGTGTTATTTATTTATTTGAATGGAATATATGGGCCAACGCACTAAAAGCAATCTAAATATATTTGCTTATTGAAGTAAAGCAAGCAAACATCTGCAATAATATTTGCAAAGACTATCGAACCCAATTCGCACTTCATTTGGATAACAAAATTGTAAACAGAAAAATAACGTCCCCAATCAAACTAAACAAAGCCTTGAAATTTATAGTCTAGTATTAAAAAAATATTTTTACGGGCGATAAAACCTATGATTCGCAACCCTTTCAACATAAAAGAACCGCATTATGAAAAACAAAACTACAAATCCAATAAGTAATCCTGACATTTTTACAACCAAAAAAACTATAAAAAAGGGGCGCAACAATCGTGTATGAAATTGGATTGCTTATTCCACTTTTTTATATTTTTTTTCTATAATAGAAAGAACCCTTCACACCTAGAAATATAACGCATGAAACTAGAATAACTGGAATAATAAAATGATTTTTATGTCGGGGATGGATTTTCGTATTTATCTTTGTCTGGTTACATGCAACATATTGGGGTGAGTGATTTCATGCTGCGTCCGATTTCTGGGTTTGATTAATTCCTGAAATTACAACACTGCCGGGTATGATATTTTAACGTAACATAATAAATTTGCTTATTCAATATTTAAAACCGCAACCCTTTTTTGCTAATTTAAATAGCTCTGGTGTTCCGCATAACAATTGATCATTTTCGCATAATAATAATAATACAAAGTAACCAACTCGTTCAGATACCTACTTGAACCGATCAATCGCGATAAATCAAAATGTATCGAGCGGTTTTCTATACACATACCTGAAATGGTATCGGGATAAATCATTGGGAGGGTTGTGCGAAAACTGTTTATTACCCCTTTTCAACCGTTTAACAAAACGTCAAATAAAGCATGCAAGCTAGAGGGGTGTTTGTGTAATGTGGAATACAGAGTAAAATAGATGACATAAGAACTCATAGTTGTATGTATTTGCTTCAATTCATGATCGAGTAAGGGTTGTTATTAGTTTTGGTTAAATGTATTAAAAATAATTTAAATTAAAAAAAAAATACCTTTTTGTGAAATTCTTTTGTATTTGGTAATTTACATTAAGTTTGATTTTTGAATTTTTGATTTTTTTTTTTATTTTTCAAAAAAGTTTCAATTTTTTATATTTGATTTACAAAAAAAATATTTGCGCTGCAGAGTTTGACAGTTTGGAATACTATTATGACAGTTGCGGAAGTTATTTTAATAGTTTAGAAGACATTTTGAAAGTTTGGCAGGATTGCCGATCATTTTTGACAGCTGGGACATTTTGGCATCTCCTCAGCTTGTGACATTGTTTTTTACAAATGGGAAAGCATTCTGATATATTTTGACTGCATCGTAGCATTATGACGGTTTGATAATTAAATAGCCATCTTAGAACACATTTTGTTAACTTTTGGAAATTTTACTAACATTTTGATATATACAGGGTGGTCCATTTAGTGGTCCCTTTTTAAAAATTAAAAAAAAAAACAAACATTTTTTTTTTTGGTTATTATTGGTTTATTCGAAAGGGCAAACATTCCCATAATTTATCGAACACAATTTCATTTATGTGGCTACCTCGGCTGTTAACCCAGTTTTCCAAAACCTTGGTGACAGTTTCTGGCTCTATCTCACGAATGGCTTGCTCGATATTTGCCTTAAGGGCTTAAATCGTTAATGGATTGTTCGCATAACAATGGTCCTTCACGGCACCCCACAAAAAAAAGTCTGATGGCGTCAAATCGCAGCTCCGTGGTGGCCAATTGATATCGCCGAGACGGCTGATAACATGATTACCAAACATGGCGCGCAAAAGATCGGTTGTGGCATGGGCTGGGTGGCATGGCGCGCCATCCTGATAAAACCAAAAATTGTCCAAGGCCATGTCTTCAATTTCCGGCCACAAAAAATTGTTTATCATGCTTCTGTAGCGCTCACCGTTGACCGAAATGTCGTTTCCAGCAGCAAATAGGCCAATGATGCCACCGCTCCAAAATCCACACCAAACTGTCATTCTCTGAGGATGCATTGGCTTCTCGACAATCACGTGCAGGTTTTCCGACGTCAAATGCTTGTTAACATAGCCGCCGAGATGAAAAAGCGCTTTTGAGCAAAATCCTTGTCTATTTCGAGCTGTTCTAAGACCTAAACTGAGAAGCGATAACAAACCGGATGGTCGTGTGCCTTTAATTGCTGAGTCAATTGGACTTTATAAACAAATAATTTGAGGTCTTTGTGCAAAATTTGCATCAAGCTGGTGCGTGAAATGTTGAGCTGTTGAAATCGATGGCAAGTCGATGTTCCAGGACTGAGTCGCACACTCTTGGCTACGGCAGTCACATTCTCGTCAGTGCGCAACATACGACGGCGGGGACCGTGTGTGTTGGCCACTAGCATGACAGTTGCACAAAATTTTTGCACAAGCTTGCGACAGCACTCGCGGTGGGGGCTTGTTTCGGCCAAAACGCACTATTTGGGCTACACAACATTAACTTTGGAAATAAGTTTGCAATATTCCCAACGTTGCTCAAGCGTAAAGGCATTCATTTCGTTCCGTGGAGATATGATACTGACTTTCTGTCAAGACTTCCTACAGAAAAGACTTGCCACTGTCAAAACAACAAATGATTAAAAAACCATCACTAGATGGACCACCCTTTATTTCAATATTTTGAACATCTTATAACACATTTTGACAGTTTGGAAAATCTATTGGCACCCTGAGAAATGATTTGACAGTTTAGAAGCTTTTCCAACACTTTAAACATTTTGATACACATTCTAACAGTTTAATACATATTTTTTTAGACAGCTGGGACAATTTAAAATTATTCTGACGGAATTTTGTCAGTTTGCAAGATGTTTGTGCAACTAAGGATACATTTTAAACCTCTTCTGACAGTTTGAATACTATTTTGACAGTTTTGGAAATTATTCTGTCAGCTTGGAAAACATTTTGACAGTTTGGAAAGTAATTTTTAAGTTTAGAAGACATTTTGATAGTTTAACAAATTTTGTTGACTATTTGAAAAAAACTTGGAAAATATTCTGATAACTTACAACAATATTGGTAGCTTGAAAGCTTTTCTGATACCAGAACATATTCTAACAGCTCGACACTCACTTGCTTGGAAATTATTTTGAACATATTTTGACAGTTTGGAAAATATTTTACCTTTTCTGACAGTTTATGATACTATTATGACAGTTGTGGAAATTATTCTGATAGCTTGGAAGACAGAAAATATTTTGAACTTTTTAGACAGTTTTTTACAGTTTGGGAAGTACTCTGACAGTTTATAACGCAACTTGACAGATTAAAAAACATTTTGACAGCTTTCTCCGAAACCGTTGCTATGACAATCCATTTTATTAAGACTTTTTGTTTGTTGTGGTTTGTACTACCACTTCCTTAAATATTTTACATTCTTTTCTGTATAATATTTTATAGAATTTTCAAAGATTAAACTTAATTGGCAAACAAGCATAAGATTTTAAGCATTTCCGGCCTCAATTTATAAAGTTTTAATTAAGTTTGCAATCGGCCAAATTAAATTAATTCTTGATCAACTTTGATTAATGGAATGTATTAAAATAAAAACAAACCATTTCTAATTTGAAAAAAAATAATGTTGAAACTGTAGTGGGATTAAGAACGAGCGAACACAAGTACCCTTGTGGTAAATAAATAAATAAATCGATCACCAATCTCAATAATCATTCAAGCAACAAATCCGTTAATCTCTTCCTGCACATCAAATAAATAAATAACATAATCATTGGCAACGAAATGGATTCGAATGATGTTCGAGGGTTCACTCAGCTACCTTTCATCGATAACCATCAGACTATCTCAGTCAGCCAGCCGGAAATGATGTCCGACCCCATGACAAGACCGTTTCCTTCTTCATGGATGGGGCACGTGCACAAAAATGATAACAAATCAACACCTTAAAAAGCCATCCGCAAAATATCAGTTGTCCCCTAACTAAAAATCGAAGTTGTAGTTTATGGGGCGACACAACTCTCGAGCACCTTTTGCAGCCCCAACCGATTGTTTTTGAGAGTGCGCTCACTGCTCTGCTTTTTTATACATTATATTCTAGCACCCCAAATAGTAATAGTAATAAACTAGATAGATACATTGTAACTACACCCTAGCTATGCCAACTATATTTTTTTATTTGTTTCAAAAACATTGGGGTGTTTTGTATTTGTTTAGTACCGCGTGCAATTATAGTCCGTGTTTAACTTGTCGTCGTAAAACAATAAAATCCATTTACATTTTGAATGAAGAATAACAAGACTGTTATAAAAAAGTATAATTTATTTAAATCTATCGATATAATTAATTCCGAAAACACATCTGTTGGATTTTAATTCACTAAATAATCAAATTTTGCAGTTTAAGGCCGAATTTCTGATGTTAAAGTTTGATTCATTTATTTTAAAACTGGGTTTTGTTATTAAAACATAAAAACATCTCTTTTCAAGGCAGGATTATTCATTTTTTTTAAGTGAATATTGATTAAGCCGAGTTTTGATTGTTGATTGTATATAATTGAATTTTTATATAATCGCTTAGAAAAGTTTTATCAAAAATTGCACAAAATTGCCATTTTTTATACTAAATTTGTATAAAATCGCCCAGAAAAACTAAATGTTGCATAAATATTGCACAAAAAACATATCTTCTTAAGAAGCTTATCCAAAATAACCATTTCTATACAAAATTTGTACAAAATTGTTCAAAAAAGCTATGAAATTTGCACAAAAAGCACATTTTCTTATGAAATTTGTTAAAAATTACCGTTTTTTATACTAAATTTGTATAAAATCGCTTAGAAAAGCCAATTGCTGCCTAAAATCTGCACAAAAAACATATTTCTTATGATATTTATCGTTTTTTATACTAAATTTGTATAAAATTGCTTAAAAAGATAATTGTTGCATGAAATTCATCAAAAATTTCTATATTTTATATAAAATGTTTATGAAATCGCTCAGAAAAGCTAATTTGTTGCATGAATATTGCACAAAAAACATATTTTCTCAAAAAAGTCGTCAAAAATAACTATTTTTATACATAATTGTTCAGAAAAGCTATGAAATTTGCACAAAAAACACATTTTCTTATAAAATGTATCAAAAATTACCGTTTTTTATAATAAATGTGTATAAAATTGCTTAAAAAAGCCAATTTTTGCCTATAATCTGCACTACGTATCAAAAATTATCATTTTTTTATACTAAATTTGTATACAAAAATTAATGTTTACATAAAATTTGCATTGCATTGCATGATATTTGCACAAAAAAACATATTATCCTATAAAATTCATTAAAAATTATCATTTTTGTTATTAAATTTGTATAAAATGGCTCAGGGCTAATTATTCCACGATTGTTGCACAAAATAGCATATTTTCTTAAGAAACTCATCAAAAGTAAACATTTTATTCTAAATTTGTACAAAATTGTTCAGAAAAGCAATAAAAATTGCACAAAAAACACATTTTCTTATGAATTTTGTCAAAAATAGCGTTTTTTTAAATAAATTTTTATAAGGTTGAGAAGAAAAACTACAAAAAACATATTTTCTCAAGAAACTCATAAAAATTAACCATTTTTATATCAAAATTGTTCAGGAAAAGCCATAAAATTTGCAGAAAAAACACATTTGCTATGAAATTTATCAAAAACTACCGTTTTTTAAAATAAATCTATATAAAAAGCCAATTGTTGCCTGAAATCTGCACAATAAACATATTTCTTATCATATTTATTATATATATATATATTTTTTTATACTAAATTTGTATAAAATTGCTTAAAATAGATAATTGTTGCATGAAATTCATCAACAATTATACAAAATTGCTATATTTTTATACATTTTTTTTTATAAAATCGCTCAGAAAAGCTAATTGTTGCATGAATATTGCACAAAAAACATATTTTCTTAAGAAATTTGTCGAAAATAACAATTTTTATACAAATTGTGTCTAAAATTGTTTAGAAAAACTATAAAATTTGCACATAAAACATATTTTTTTATGAAATTTGTTAAAAATTACCGTTTTTTTATCATAAATTTCGCCTAGAAAAGTTAATTTTTACATGAAACTTGCGCAGAAAAATATATTTCCTTGGATGGTATGACTAGGAAGTTACCTAATAAGCCGTTGGTTCCATCAACGCACAAATTGTTTTAAAATTAAGCAAAAATCGTTTTTTTGCATAAAATTTGCACAAGAAACATCGAAAATTACATAAAATTGCCATTTAAGAATACCATATTTATCACTCAGGAAAGCTACAAAATTCTATTAAAACTGCAAATTATTTGTTTATTTGCAAGCAAAATTCTCAAAAAATATGAAATTTGCACAAAAAATACATTTTTTTTATGAAATTTGTCAAAAATAACCGTTTTTTATAACAAATTTGTATAAAATTGCTTAGAAAAGCAATTGTTGCATAAAATTTGAACAAAAAATCAATTTTCTCATAAAATTCTTTAAAAACTACACAGAATGTTAGTTTTTTTACACTAAAATCCCTAAAACAATAAAAAAAATAGTTAGAACTACAGTTTTTTTGTGAAAAATGTCGCTTTCGCAAGCAAAATTAGATTATTTTGATCTCAAAAAATTAAAAAGTAAATTTGTGAATCAAAAATAAAAATAAAACAGCTTTGATCCAGCCAAAATGACACAACAAACTTGAAAATTGGAAAAGAAGCACCGATTCAGTTAATTAATCTATCTAAATTGCTCAGGAAGACTAATTGTTGCATAAATATTGCACAAAAAATATATTTTCTTAAGAAACTTATTAAAAATAACCATTTTTATACCAAATTTGTACAAAAATGTTAAGAAAAGCTATGAAGTTTGCACAAAAACACATTTTTTATAAAATTTCTCAAAAACTACCGTTTTTTATACTAATTTTGTATAAAATCGCTTATAAAAGCCAATTTTTACTTGAAATCGTAACAAAAAAACCTATTTCACATGGTATTTATGGAATACGATCGTTTTTTATACTAAATTTGTATAAAATCGCCAAGAAAAGTTAATTGTGTCTTAAGAAACTTATAAAAATAACCATTTTTATACTAAATTTGTACAAAATTGTTCAGAAAAGTTATAATATTACACAAAAAACACATTTTGTAATAAAATTTCTCAAAAAATACCGTTTTTTATACTAAACTTATATAAATTTGCACAGAAAATTATATTTTCTTATTAAACTTATCAATAATGATACAAAACTGCCAATTTTCTTACCAGTTTTGTATAAAATCGCCCAAAAAAGCTAATTGTTCAATGAATATTGAACAAAAACCCATATTTTTAAAAGAAACTCATCAATATTGCAGTTTTTTATACTAAATTTGTATAAATTTGCTTAAAAAATCCAATTGTTGCCTGAAATCTGCACAAAAACATATTTCTCATGATATTTATCAAACATTACTGTTTTTTAATACTAAATTTGTATGAAATCCTTTAGAAAAAGCTAATTGTTCCATGAATATTGCACAAAAAACATATTTTCTTAAGAAACATCAAAAATAACCATTTTTATACTAAATTTATACAAAAATTGTTCAGAAAAGCTATGAAATTGCACAAAAAACACATTTTCTTATGATATTTATAAAAAATTATCGTTTTTTATACTACATTTGCATAAAATCGCGCAGAAAAGCTAATTGTTGCATGAATATTGCACAAAAGACATATTTTCTAAGGAAACTCATAAAAATAACCATTTTAATACTCAATTTATACAAAATTGTTCAGAAAAGCTATGAAATATTGCACAAAAACACATTTTCTTATGAAATTTGTTAAAAATTCAGTTTTTTATACTAAATTTATATAAAATCGCTCAGAAAAAAACATTTTTATACCAAAATTGTTAAAAAAAAAGTATGAAATTTGCACAAAAACGAACATTTTTTTTATGAAATTTGTTAAAAATTGCAGTTTTTTATAATAAATTTTCATGAAATCGCTCAGAAAAGTTAACTGTTACATGGAATTTGCACAGAAAAATATATTTCCTTGGATGGGATGACTGGGAAGTTACCTAATAAGCCGTTGGACCCATCAACCCCCTTCAAACAAGTCGTTAGACTTCTAGAGCGATGTAAAATAGCTGTAAAACGCAGAATAAAAGAAGAAATGTGCAGAAAAAAACATACTTTCTTATCAAATTCATCAGAATGACAGTTATTTACAATAAAATTGTCCAAAAAACCTAACTTATGCACAAATTGTTCTAAAATGAAACAAAAAATCATTGTTTTGCATAATATTTTGTTTTACAAATTTGTTTAGAAAAGCTATGAAATTTGCACAAAAATACATTTTTTTATAAAATTTGTCAAAAATTGCGAGTTTTTTACTAAATTTGTATAAAATTGCTTAGAAAAGCTAATTGTTGCCTAAAATCTGTACAAAAACCATATTTCTTATGATATTTATCAAAGATTATTGTTTTTTTTACGTTGTATAAATTTGCTCAAAAAGCTAATTGTTGCATGATATTTGCAGAAATTTTTTTTTTTTTAAGAAATTCATCATAAATAATCTTTTTTATACAATATTGTTCAAAAAAGCTATGAAGTTTGAACAAAAAACACGTTTTCTTATGAAATTTATCAAAATATACCGGTTTTTCTAATAATAATTTGTATAAAATCGCTTAGAAAAACCAACTTGCACAAAAACCACATTTCTTATGATATTTTTCAAAAATTATCGTTTTTATATACTAAATTTGTATAAAATCGCTTACAAAAAAATAATTGTTGCATAAAATTCGTCAAAAATTATACTACATTTTTTAAAATCGCTCAGAAAAACTAATTGTTGCACGAATATTGCTTAAAAATTGTATTTCACAAGAAATTCATAAAAAAATAACCATTTTTATTCCAAACTTATACAAAATTGATCACAAAATAACTATTTTTTATAAAAAAAATTTATGAAATCGCTTATAAAAGCTAATTGTTGCAACAATATTGCATATAAAACATATTTTTTTTAAAAAATTATCAAAAATTATCATTTTTATACTAAATTTAACAAAATTGTTCAGAAAAGCTATGAAATTTGCACAAAAGAACACATTTTCTTATCAAATATATAAGAAATTACCGTTTTTTATAATAAATATGAATGAAATCGCTTAGAAAAGCCAATTTTGATCTAAAATCTGCACAAAAAACATATTTATAATTATATTTATCAAAAATTATCTTTTTTTAATGCTAAAATCGCCCAGAAAAGCTAATTATTGCATAAATAATGCACAAGAAAACATATTTTTTAAAGGAACTCATCAAAATTAACCATTTCTATAAAAAGTTTGAACAAAATTGTTCAGAAAAGCTATGAAATTTGCACAAATAACACGTTTTTTTATAAAATAATAAATATTTTTTAAGAAACTTATCATAAATAATCATTTTATACCAAATTTGTACAAAATTGTTCAAAAAAGCTATGAAGTTTGAACAAAAAACACGTTTTCTTATAAAATTTGTTAAAAATTACGGTTTTTTATACGAAATTTGTATAAAATTGCTCAGAAAAGCTAATTGTTGCATGAATATTGCTCAAAAGACATATTTTCGAAAGAAACACATCAAATTTTACAAAATTGTTCAGAAAAGCTATGAAATCTGCACAAAAAACAAATTTTCTTAAAATTTGTCAAAAATTACCGTTTTTTATAATAAATTTGTATAAAATTGCTTAGATAAGCCAATTGTTGCCTGAAATCTACTCAAAAAAACACATTTTAATTAAGGTTTTTTAAACGAAATTTGTATAAATCGCTTAGAAAAGTTAATTGTTACATGGAATTTGCACTAAAGATAATAAATTTATCAAAAATTACACAAAGTTGCCTACTATTTTACAAGTGTTGTATAAAATTGCCCAGAAAACCTAATTGTTGAATGAAATGGTGAGATAGCTTAGTTATAAAGTGTCACAGTAGCACGTTAATAGTCCTGGATGACTTGAAAGTTACCTAATAAGCCGCTGGTCCCATCAACCCCCTTCAAACAAGTTGTTAGACTTCTGGAGTGATGTAAAATAGCACAAAAAAAGAAAAAATCTGCTAAAAAAACATATTTTCTTATATAATTTGTTAAAAAAAACAAATTATTATAAAATAACGCAAAAGTTTGCACAAGAAACATATTTTCTCATAAAATTCATTGAAAACTACATGTAATTGCCATTTAAAATTACTATATTTCTATAAAATCGCTTAGAAAAAGTACAAAATTCATCTAAAATTGCATAAAACCTATATATTTGCAAAAAATTTGCAGAAAGAACCATTTTTTTTCTAAAAATTCATTAAAAACTACACAGAATAATAGTTTTTACACAAAAATCCTTAAAAAATAAAAATAGAAACACTACAGTTTTCTGTCTAAAATAGCAAAATTCGATTATATAATATGCCAAAAATTGAATTACTTTTTTTTTGGGACAGCCTAATACACACACTATAATATACTAACAAGAGTTAAAGATTTAAAAGTCAAATTTAATGTATGCCCCATATCAAATTAATTTATAATCTAGAAATAAAAAGTTTCCTCAAAAGAACCTTTAACAGTTCACACACTTCGTTTTAGAATCTTCATTTACTAGAAAAATTAAGATATCATTTATATCAATTATTTCAACTTCAAATTGTCTCTTTGACCAGTGAGATGTTAGGCACATAAAGAGTGCATACCCTGAAACACTAGTGGAAGGAAGGGTTGATAGGCAATCTACATAACATCATTTATTAAATTTAAATGATTCAACTTTTTGTTGCAAAATTAGAGTTAGTTAAATTTTAATCATTATTAAAAATAATAATTCATTAATCAAAATGTTAATTTAGTTGTAAGCTGCTTAATTAAACTTTTTTTCCTACACAAGTCGTTACTCGTAAAAATAATGAATTACTGTTATTTAGATTTAATTAAAACACTAAACTATTTTATCCCCATGGTTAAAAATCAAAGAATTCAGTTCCAATTAATTGGGCATCGTTTGCATTTAAATTATATTTAACGATCATAACGAACCAGGCAAAAGACACAAAGTTGCACATGGCCCTCTCCTGCTTGTTGCTCGGCTTAACATCTGTTCTACAATTTATTTGCTTTCAGAAATATTATCTAAATCATCAGATTATGCAAGGAAGACAAAAATAGTTAATAATTAATTAATAAACAAAGACCCCAGCGATGATACACAATTAATTAAATCATTCAATACAATTTACCTGCAAATACTGCTCATTATTCACTACACAGCACATAATTTTAATTATTATAATAAGATTGAGTTAAATTAATATTGACCGCACAGCACAGGTTATAATAAATCAAGCCACTAACAATATCACTCACCGACTGACTGACTGAGACGACAATCTTCGATCGAGCGGATAAGCAATGTCGGCGTACTTGCTATTTTCGTACTCCTGATAACGCTGCAGATTTTATGTTATTTTTTATTCATTCGGATTGGAATAAATAACTTTTTTAGTTTAAAAAATATTCACCTTGCATTTTTCTTGTATTTAAAATAAGAATGGATTGTAAACAGAATTTATAATCAGATTATGTCATCTTAACATCACAACAGTTTATAAAAGTAAATAAATACTGTGTTTATACAGGAAACGAACGATATTATTTATTTTATAAATAAAATATACTTAAATTATATTACTGTAATATTAATATTTATTTCAGACTACTACTACAATACTACATTTCTACCAGTACTTGAAATTATGTTTTTACTTCTGTTCCACTCCATTGAAACCATAAATCATTTCCGCATTGTACCGAAGACAAAAATGTGTGTCTGTCTGTTTGATATCCTAAACAAATAAACGTTTGTTATACTACTATTGCGCGCAGTAGAGAAAATCCCGAATTTATGGCCCCACTTTAGAAAGAAATTTATTAAATCCCCAATTATTTTACGATTCCCGAACGTGCCAGGTTCGACGGATCGAGTATCAATTTGATCTAGGTAGAGAAAAAATGTATTCGGAAAACATCTGCACAAAAGAGGAACGTTCAGGGGGGTTATTCTGGCACTCATTGCGATCTCGCGCCACGTCATAGATTTCCCCTACCGAAGGGGAAGTGTGACATTTAAATCATAAATTTGTAATTAATAATACATATTGACGTTTAAAAATGCAAATAACTTGAAGCTTGGTATTGAATTTATATTACTAGATAGTCCTGTAGTACGAAAAGAGATCACCAGCAGATTTTTTTAATTAATGATGACGTCATTAATTGCGATAAGCGATACGAGATACATGCCAGAATAACCCCCCAGGAGGCACGTGCCCTTGTCTAGTCTAATAGTCTGTCTGCTAACACTCCTCGTTTGAATGCATTTTTTATTTTATATTTAAGAACATTGCTCGAAATTGAAACGTTCATTTATGAGGGTAGATATAATTATTTTACTAATCAGCTTGAGACAATTATAAAATATGATCAATCATTCCCGGTAATCAATCGATATATTCCAGGTGAGCTATTAGGAGCAAATCCATTCTGAATCATCTGCTATAATGAATTGATTTAACTTAATAAGTGAAGGAGGCTTTAAAATATTTAATGTCATGTCAAAGCGTTTAAAACAATATCAAATATGCTCCAAATGATAACTTTAATACTTAAAATTACTCACAGCTTGCATCTTGGCGTCATCTCTTGCAGAACGTACCTTCAATATGAATTAATTTTGATGCAATTGATGACGTGAAGTTACACTAATTTCAATCATTGAAAACTTTTTAATTCTTCCATCCACGGATGAGATAACATTTGCACACCTTCCTCAACATCCAATTCACGATTTATCAACCCGAAACACACCCGCACTATTTTATTAATTAAATTATTTCTATTAATCACTGACTTAATTTATACAAATGACAGGAAATCAAAATGGCCGCCGATTGACTGATGCTGCCAACTCGACACTGTTGCCAATCTAAATTATTAAAATAACTAAATTAAATTAGTTAAAATTAAGCTAAATAAATATGAATCCTTTAATAATTATTAATTTTATTTATTTTGCAAATAATAAAATTGTTCAATTTGTATTGTAATTGAGCACAAATTTTAATTTTAGGTTATGTTATTAAAATATTTTAATTATTTATATTAGCAACATTGTTAAGTGGGCAACTTCATACAGTCGGCGGCCATTTTGCAATTAATTATTATCAATAATTAAGTCAGTGTTTTATGTAAATAGTTTAATTAATTAAACAGTGCGCGTGTATTTTGAGTTATAAAGCCATGAACTATAAGTTAAGGAAGATGTGTAAATGTTATCTCGTGCAGGGATGAAGAAATTAAAAAGATATCATTGATTGAAGTTTGGCTTGAATGTTGCACCAAGTTACGACATACGTTCAGGTAATTTTGGCTGAAAAGCTACAAAATTGTTGTAAATTGTTTGAATTAATTTCAATTAAATTACTTTTTAAGTGAAATTCATTCTAATATTTAGTAAAACTTAATAAAGTTAGGTTAAATCTGTCGAGTCAATGGTGACATGATAATTATAAATTGCGAATGACGTTTATCTGTCTTAGAAGCAGTGGCGTAACTGGTGTATTTTTAATATTGAACAAAATTTTAAAATATTGTTTTCAAACTAACTTTTTGAAGTTCTTTTCATCAGTGCTTACAAAGTTGTTGTAACTAATGTGCAATAAATATTATAAAAATATGAATTAACTGTTAAAAATGACATTTTATCTGCTTGCAGAAAAAAGCGCAAACATTCTTTTTATAAATGATCAAAAATGGCTAATTTTGACAAACATCAAAATATTGTTAGAAATAGTAAAAATTAGGTGAAAAACTATTGAAAAGTGCAAAATTCTATTCATAAAATGGTAAAAATAGCAAAATCCGACTTTAAAACATCAAAACATTGTCAGAAAGTATCAAAGAATAACATTAAACTTTTAAAAAGTGCAAATTTTTATTCATAATAAGTTAAAAATAAGAAAATTCAGTCTTAATATCTGGCTATAAATGGTTTAAAAGTGTAAAACTATATTCATAATTTGTCAAAAATAACAAAATCTAGACTTTAAACATCAAAATATTGATAGAAGTGCCAAAAACTGTTGAAAATAAAAAAAAAGAATAATAAAATTTTAAAATTAGCAGAATCCAGCTACGAAACATCAAAATATTGTTAAAAACAGCACCAATTTGGTAACATTATCTGTTAAAAACTGCAAAATTCTATCATAAATCGTCAAAAATAGCAAAATCCGGTAATAAAACATGAAAATATTGTCAGAAAACACCAATTTTCATAAACTGATAAAACGCAAAAAATTATTTTTATGAAAATCTGGAAAAAATAAAATTTGATCATAAAACATTAAAAAAATACAAAAACGTTGTGGTTGGAAATAATTGAAAACAACAAAATATTGTTCATAAAATATCAAAAATAGCAAAATTTGGCTTTGAATTTTTAAACATTGGTCAGAAGCACCAAATGCTATAAACTGTTAAAAGATGTAGACATTTTTATATTTATATTTGAAAAATAGCAAACTTTAACTTTAAAATGTTATAAATATTGTCAAAAATATCAAAATTTAGTTATAAACTGTTATAAAGTGTAAATTTTTTCTATGGAAGTTCAAAAATAACAAAATCCGGCAATTAAATATCAAAAAATTGTTAAAAATAGCAAAAATCTGGCTATTAACTATTGAAAAGTGCAGAATTCTATTCATAAAAATTTAAAACATAAAAATATTTTCAGATAGAATCAAAATCCATTAAAAATGAAAATTTCAATCATAAAATGTAAAAATCCGGCCATAAAACTGTTAAAAAATATGAAATTTTATTCATAAAATGTTAAAAATAAGTTAAGAGTAATGTCAGAAAGCATAAAAACTAAATATTAAGCCAAAAACGGTAGAAAACTGCAAAGTTCTGTTTGTAAAATGTCAAAAATAGCAAAATCCGGCCTTGAAGTTTTGTTAAAAAAATATTAAAACCCGGTCATAAACTTTTAAAAAGCATAAACGTTTTCATAAAATTTTAAAATACAGCTTTGAAATGTCAAAAATAATGTTAGCAAAAGCCAAAATCTAGTATAAACTGCTGAATAGTGCAAAATCCGGCCATGAAGTTTTAAACAATTCTTTTAAAGCAACAAAATTTGACCTAAATCTGTCCGTCAAAGTTGAAATCTGGTCTTAAAAGCCAAAATTTGTCTACAAACGTTTATATTAAATTGTAAATGTTAAAATTTGGATTGGAAACGTTTACATTAACCTTCTAAGTGTTAAAATTCGGCCGTAAATATCAAAATCTTGCTTAAATTAATTTGTAAGTTATAAAGTCATGTTTGGAAACGCTTAAATTCAGCTTCTAAAAGCTAAAATTTTATTGTAAATGATGAAATCCGGCTTTAAAATGCTAGAATATGATTTATTTAATGCCAAAACATGTTTTTATATATTAAAATAACACATATTTTTAACTAAAATAAGCATTTCTAAAAATTATGAAACATTTAAGTCAGTTTTTGCAACTATCACACATTTATGGTCCTTCGAACCGGATATTAGGACATTAGAAAACAAAACAAAAAAAACTGCCTTTAAGGTACAAATTATTTACTGAAAAAATTGGCAAATTGTTTGTCAAACATGCCAGTATTGCAAGCAATTCTTGAAAAACTACAAAGAAATTATGTTGGTATAAAAAAAAACGTGCACATCACCCATTAGTTGCATAAAATGTAGGCAGAAATTGATTTATCTAATAAAGGTCATCAAAAATTGATGAAAAATCAATTAATGAAAATATAAAATGTGAAATTATGCAAAATCCGGCCAAAAACTGCAAAATTTTGTTTGTAAAATGTCAAAAATAGCAAAAAGATATTAAAAACATTGTTAGCAAAATTTAAAACCAAACAAATTATTGAAAAGTGCAAAATCTAGCCATGAAATTTTAAACAAAAACATTAAAATTTGGCATAAAAAACTAAAAAAAGTGTACATATTTTCATAAAATATTAAAAATAGCAAAAATTGGTCTTGTAACATTAAAGTATTGTTAGAAAACACCAAAATTGGATCACGAAGCTGTTGAAAAATGTGAAATTCTATTAATAAAATGTTGAAAATAGCAAAATCCGGTTAGAAAAAACCAAAATTTGGCCATAAACTGTTGTAAAGTGCAAAATTTTTTTCATAAACTTTTAATTTAAAAAAAATCATGTCATGTCATGAAATATTAAAATATTTTCAGAAAGAAACAAAATCCGGCCAAAAACATTTGAAAAGTGTAAAATTCTATTTATGAAATGTCAAAAATACCAAATTTTGGCTTTAAAGTATCAAAATATTGTTAAAGCACTAAAATCCGCCCGTAAACTATTGCAAAGTTTTAACTTCTTTTTATAAAATTTCAGAAATAGCAAAATTTGGCCATGAAGTATGAAAATGTTGTTAGAAAACACTAAAATTGGGCTATAAACTGCCGAAAGGTGCTGTTTTTTAATCAAATATCAAAGTCTGGTTTTCTGGTAAATCAAAATATTGTAAAAAATCAATTAAATTCGAACATAAACTGTTTAGAAATGTAATTTTTTTATAAAATTTTAAAATACTGCTATAAAAGATTAAAATATTGTTCAAAATAACAAAAAAATAGTCTATAAACGACTATAAACTATTAAAAAATTATAAAAAACTGCAAAAGCAGGCATCGAAACATCAAAATATTGTTGGAAAACATTAAAATTTGCCCCAAAACTGTTATAAAGTGCAAATTGCTATTCATAAAAATCAAAAATAGCAAAATCCGGCTATAAAATATAAAAATATTGTTGAAAATCCGGCCGTAATCTGTCGAAGGTGCAAAAATTCTATTTATAGAATGTTAAAAATAGCGAAATCTAATTAAAAAGTATGAAAATATTGTACTGTATTAAACTACCGGCCCAATAATTATGAAGAAATTTGTTATTGTGCCCACTTTTGATGTATTAGTAACAACTGTCATTAAAAACAGGAGAAACATAAAGCAAATTTTTTGATAACAAACACTTGGGCGGGTGGGCAGCAACACTGTATCAAACCACCGGCCTAATAATTATAAACTTTGTTTCCGCCTGCCCACCTTTGACGTATTAGTGACAAATGTCATTCAATCTGTCACAATAAAAACAGGAGAAACGCATCAAGTGTGAGAATAAGCAAATCTCTTGATAACAAACGTTTGGGCGGGTGGGCGGAAATACTCTAACAAACCACCGGCCCAATATTTATAAACTGTGTTTACCGCCTACCCACCCAAGTGTTAGTTATCAAAAAATTTGTTATTGTGCTCACCTTTGACGTATTAGTGACAACAGTCATTCACTGCATCAAACCACCGGTTCAATAGTTATAAACTCTGTTCCCCCTCACCCAAATTCTAGTGTTTCAGGGTTGTAGCGTTGTTCGATGTGGGATGCTACGATCGAAGCGAGTATCGCCGTTGTGTTTGTACTCGTTCGTACTAAAACAAATTTTTGAAAAAAATTGTTGATAAAATTTGCACGCACTGAATGGAAATAACGAAAGCAAAAAAATTAACTGCCATAAAATGTTCAATAAATTGTTATAAAATATTTCGGAGTAACCTTAAATGCCATGAACCAACCACCCTGCGTAAGCACTGTTTTATTGAAGTCAAACATGAATTATTACTCACCAATTTTATAAATCTGTTTATCGCTTATATTTATTCATTATCTACACCACAATTTGTCAACATACTTTTTAATCACTCAACAAACATTTTGAAATAAAATGTCACAGTGACATTTCTTATTAATAAATTATGCTATGGCCACGCGATTTTTTTTAAACCCATTGACAACGCTCGATGCTGTCTAGATATTAATTGACCAAATTGTCGCTTCTGGCTATAACATGAATCTTCAAATGACCTTTTACATCACATTTTAATAATTATTTTATTGAAACGAATAAATTTAAAAAAATTCTATTCAAATTCATAAAAACATCAAAATAAACAAATAAAATTTCTCAATACTTTTTCTTATTTGATGAAATGATCGAATATCGTCTCAGTCTTTCAGCAACATCCGTCAATAAATAGTGAAATGTAATAAAATAAGCGACAAAATGGATTCAATTAAGTCATCGCACCCAATCTAATAATAATAATAACAAATAATATTATTATTAAAATTGAATGTGCGCGTTTTGTTGTGTCGGGAATGTTTTTGTTTGGTGTCTTGCGATGGCCATATTGAAACGGAAAAGAATGAATTACAGGTAGAGAATAAATTAACAAATTTTGGAAATAATTATAATTTTGCAAAACTAAAATATTTTCTCTTTTATATAATAACAAGCTTAATTATAACACAATTAAATAATGATTGCATGCGCTTTAGGGCAATCAAACACTCATAAAGAATTAGAATAACATCCAACAACAGCCGCCTTTTACTTAACTTCACGCCTCTCTTCGCGATTGCAATTTAATTTATTTCATATATGTTGATTTATTTATATTATTATTATTTATTATGTATTACGTTTGAATTACTTAATATTATGCAATGATTCTATTAATATTTTTTATTTCAGGTGAGTTTCCATTTTCTTCAAATTTGCTGATAAAAGGTATTAATTAATTGTAAAAATTCCATTAATGAAGTGAGAGCGTTTATAATAAATAAATCTCATTTTCTGTTTAATTGATAGGAAGAAGTTTACGCTTTTTCTAGCAAATCTGAGTGCACTCAATAACTGCCGTTAATTATTAATGAGGTAAAAGTTATTTTTAATAAAAATATAGAGAGTTAAATATTTTATTTAAAATGCTTCAATGGAGTTAGTAGTACGGAGGTAATATTATTGCAATTATTGATAATATATTATGCCCTACTTGTTGTATGGTACAACCATTTAGTTTTAATTATGTTGTTAATGTATACATACAGGCAATTAACACAGAAATTATTTTAAAAATATTATAATTTAAAGCAATTAGCTAAATAAACATTAATACATTATTTAATAATATTATAACTGTAGCATTGTAGTGCAACCTTAACAATTCAAGGATAAATTAGAATCATTTTATGTTATTATAATTTAATTTATACTATTTTTACAAATGGGAAGTAAGTCTACTTACTCTTGACTTGTAAAATTATTTAAATGGATTAAAAAATATTTATTTGTACATTTCAAGTGCCTCTATTAGAAAATCTGTTTAAGCTTTTGCCATAAAAACCTACAATAGATTGCTTTCAATTTTACAATCTATACTTGTTTATTACTGTTAAGCATTATAAATTTTATAATGCAAAAAAACCCTGCGTTAATATTGAATGGATTGTAGGAGTCTATGAAATGAAATTGATATCTAGTCAGCTTAAGATGTTATGACGTATTGATTATAAAAATGCGTTACCATAGTAACAAATAATAATATATTAGAAATGTTATTAATTTTAATTTTAAAGTTTTATTGCATTAATAGCAATAAATTTCATAAGAAACATATTGATCGTAATTGAGTATTAAAAAATTATCAGTTGAGTGGTAAGCAGATTTATAAAAATATATTTAATACATTTTGCTTCTTTAATATTAATCAGAAGAGAGCAAACTTAAAGAACGTTTTCAGTTCGAGCAGTTGAAATCTTGGATATTATTTGAGATATTTCTACAATGCAGAAAATTGATGGAATAGATGTTTACTGGTTCTTTAAGATGAGATGAAGTCTTTAAAATTCATCTCTGTTATGAAATTTGAATAATATTTTGTCATGTTTTACTGAAATGTCATTTATTCTATTTATCAATATTTGCCAGGCTTAAAGGAATGTACAAATCATCATATAGTGGCAACTGACCGATCATAAGGTGAGAGAAGTTTTTATGTATAAGTTCTTAACATTACTAGATAGCTTTGATAAATAAAATGTCCCTGATTGATGATCATTTATAACAAATTATAACAAAATTCATAGATTAGTTTTGGTTGTATATCACAATTAGTGATTAAAAATTGAAAAATTGATTTAAACAATTTTGTAAAACACATTTCTGAGGAGAAATTAAATATTTTTGTACTTTCTACCGCTTTTTTTTTTTAGACCTTATTGAGTTGTTGGCTCTCAACAAGTGGCCCTTAAGAATAACTTAAGCATGGTAATACCTTCCGGTTTTCTTCTCTGCGCAAATCCTGTTGTTATAATGTCCCTGTCTAAACTAACCTACATTTGGTGCTAGTTTGAGGTGGGCTGGTTTTTGCCTTGCGGATTTTCACGCATCACGAATGCTGTCCCTGGCCTCTCTATCCCTATAGCCCCCACCTTTGTCTCTTTTGTCATTTTGCCTTTTATCTACACTGGCATCTACCTCTGCATTCTCTTCTTTCTCCCATCCTTGTGTTATTTACTCTAACTATATAATTTATTCTCAGATGTGCTCTTAGCTTACTAAGGTCTTTGTTCACTTCTTCTTCATTGTATCCTCTCTCCTCCATGAATAATTTATGCAGTTCTATTAGTTGTATTTTTTTTTTGGCAGTCCTAGATTTGTAAATTTTACCTCCAGTGATATCCTTGTATCTTCTTCAGAAATTACTTCTTCATGTCCTCTCGTTGCCAGGTATATTCTGACTATCTGAAAGGTTGCGTTCTCAGTCAGCCTTGAGATAGCATATCTACCATTTGGTATTTGCCTTATTTCTGTTATTCTGCTTTCCTTCAATATTTCTTTTCTTCTTCTCCTTATCTCTGCAATTTTGTTTGGTATCGTAGTCTCTGTAAATGTTCTTCTTTTTTCTTCTGTTTCTTGGTATGCACAATTATCATGTCCTTTCTTATTTTTTTTTTTTAATCTTTTTCTCTGTTTTCTTGTTTCCATTTAGCTTCTCTCATCTCTTTCCTTTCTCTTCTATGGCTTTTAGTTTGCGTGTTTGTTTCCATTGTTTGTTTTTTTATATTCTTCTATTGTCAAACTCTTCAATTTTTTTTAGTACACTTGTTGCGAAGTTTCTTAGCGCCTTCCATTTATTTTCATCTTTTAAGCATTTGTTAATGATTGTTGTTTTATCCACTTTGCTTCCTAGTATATATTCTAGTTTTTTTCTATCTTTCTCCCACGCCTCGCATTCTACTAGAGTGTGTTTTGCGTTATTGTGTGTTTCTTCCTGGCAAAATGTACACCTTTCTTCTTCCTTTATTTTTTGAATTTTTTGCAAGAATTTTCCAAATGCTTCGTGCCCGGTCAGTATTTGTGTTGTATAATAGCACGTCTCGGGTTTTTTCTATACTCATTCTTTTATCTCTGGGATTAGTTTTCTCGTCCATTTCCCCTTTTCTCCTGTATCTCATTTTCTTTGCCATCTTTCCATAATCTTTTCTCTTGCTCTTATATTTGCTTTTTTTTACTCGTTCCTTCTTTTACAATTTTTTTAATTTCTATTTTTTCCTTCACCATTATATCCGGGGAGGTGTTGCCGCAATTACTTCTACTGCCTCTTGTGACACTGTTATGTAAGCTCTACAAATCCTAAGCGAGCATGCTCTTGTGGCTCCTCTTACTTCATTTCTGTTTTTTTTTTGTTTTAATGGCTTCCGCCCATGTTTCTGCGGCATACAGCAATTTGCTTCTTGCTGCCGTTGCTATTAGCCTTCTGCTTTCTTCTCCTGGACCTCCGTTGTTTGGTATAAGTCTACCAAGCTTTCTCTCCATTTCCTTTGTTCCAATGACCGCTTTCTTAACCTATTCATTCCATCCCTTTGCTTTGAGTGTCACTCCGAGGTATTTGATTTTTTTTCCTATGGTTATCTCTTGATCTCCCACCTGTATCTTACCTGTTCCTCTATTATTTCTCTTAGTCGATAGCCGTGCCGCCTCAGTTTTTGTGTAGCTAGTTTTAAACCCTTACTTCTCATCCATATTTGTATCATATCAATTGCCAGCTCTAATCTTCCTTTTAGTACTTCTATTTCTACGTCTCTACCTACTACTGCTATGTAGTCCGCAAATGCTATTGTGACGCCTTCCAGCATCTTCTTTTGAAGTAACTCGTTATAGACAAGGTTCCACAGTTTTGGTCCCAGTGCTGAGCCCTGCGGTACCCTTCTGGTAAGTTTGAATCTTCCGTTTTTGGTAACTAGGTTTCTGTCCTGTAAGTAGCTCTATATAATCTTAATTGTTTTTCTGTTCAGTTCTTTTTTCTTTGCCGCCTCTATGATTGCTGCCCATGATACGCTATTAAACGCGTTCTGTATGTCCAACGCTATCATTACACAGTGTTGCCTTTTCCTCTGTGTTTCGCTGTTTGCTTCTTTTGCTATTGCTTTCACTTTTTCTATAGCTCCTAAGGTTGTTTTTTTTTTTTGGTAAATCCGTATTGTTCTTTTTCCCATCCTCCTTTTTCTTCTATTTCTTGTTCTATTCTAACTTTCTCCATTATTTACTTTCTACCGTTAAAGCACTAATTGATGACTATTTATGGCAAATTACATCAAAATTTATTAGTTGGTTTTTGTTTTAAATCACAATTAGTGATTAGTCAAAAAATTGGTTTAAACAATTTTGAAAATAAAAAAATTTCTGAAGAGAAATGTAATGTTTTTGTATTTTCTACCATTGAAGCACTAAATCATGACCATTTATGACAGTTTACAACAATATTTATTGAATGGTCTTTGTTTTATCACAATTAGTGATTAAAAAACGAAAAACTGGTTAAAACAATTTTGAAAAAAATATTCATGAGGAAAAATTTAATGTTTTTGTATATGCTACTATTGAAGCACTAATTGATGACCATTTATCGCAAATTACAACAAAATTTAATGGTTGGTTTTTGTTTTATACCACAATTTGTGATTAAATGTCAAAAAAATAAAAAAAAAAAAAATTTTTAGGAGAAATTTAATGTTTTTATATTTTCTATTATTGAAGCACTAATTGAAGACCATTAATGACAATTTATAACCATATTTATCGATTAGTTTTTGTTTTCTATCACAATTAGTGATTAAAAGTCAAAAATTGAATTGAATTAGTTTTGAAAAAAATAGTTTTGAGGAAAAATTTAATATTTTTGTATTTTTTACTATTGAAACTCTAATTGATGATCGTTTATTGCAAATCACAACAAAATTTATTGATTGGTTTTAGTTTTATATCACAATTAGTGATTAAAAGTCAAAAAATTGATTTAACGCTAGAGAATTGCCGAGTTTGGTCGTCTCGTTGTGGTGCCACTAGTAATAATGTTATGGAAAAATATTTAATCCTATCACATCTACGAGAATATCGGTGAACATTTCTCTCTACAAAAATATTGACACGTACAGCTCCGTTTTTAAATTAAAATTAGTTCTTATGGGACAAAACGCCAACCAACTCAATATCCAAACGATAAGATTTTAGTAATCACTCTTTATATGATACAATATTCTATGTTTTCATGTTTTTGGTTAAAGATTTGAAGTTACATTTAACGAGTAAAAATTTAACAAACAACTAATTATAAACGTCACTTTTTAAAAATTAACTGCGGAGAAACGATTTATCGCATCAAATTTCTACAAATTTGAGGACACAGATTGGGCTTTCTTCTACAATGTGTGAAAATTTTATTAAATTATTATTCAGTCGTTTTCTTGCTGAGTTTGATGCTGTGAACCCTTATAATACCGCAACTATTCTTCCCCCTTAAACAGTTTTACAAAAAATACTTTTGAGGAGAAATTTAATGTTTTTATATTATCTACTAGTGAATCATTGTCATTGATGACTATTTATGGCAGTTTACTACAATATATATTGATTGGTTTTTGTTTTATATCACAATTAGTGACGGTTTCTATTGACGGCACGGTTCGATGGTGTTTTCATACTATAAACACTTTTGGGGTGTTGTGCACTGATAATGCCAATTTTCTTTATTATCCATTTAGCCAAAAACGGTCCTTGTCTGAGAAGATGATTATTCTTTGCCTGTTACAAAAACTTAAATATGTCTAAAGAAAGACCCAAAGTTTATAAAAGTATAAGAATTTAATAATTTGGATATCATCATCGTGATATATAAGTTGTAAATTATATTCTTTCAAAACTTTATCAATTCTAAAATTGGTCAAATATTTAAATTTAATAATTTGACACTTTAATCACTTTTTAAATTTATTTTCGAACGTTTGGTAAGGTTCAAAAAATTTAAATAATTTTATTAACAAAAGTTTTTTTGGGAATTATTAGTCAAAAGTTAACGAATAAATACAATGTTCTTTAAATAGTCATATGTTGCTCAAACACTCAGTACTTGATCAAATTCTGCTTTTATAAGCTGGTTATTAATATTTTGTACAATATTAGAAATTTTGAAATACCTAACAACTAAATTTATAGTTTTTGATCAATTTCTGGGATTGATTACGGTTTGTTTATAGTGTTTTCTACAAGAATTGCCTTCAACCAATTTCTGCAATTTTTTGTTGATAAACTTTTTAAAAATTTTTTTTTTAACCTAACCTAACCTAACCTAACCTAACAACTGAATTTTGTAGTCTTTTGATGAATACCTTGGATTGCATCTATTGATCACAATTTGTATGCAGTTTTTTTGGCAACTTTTGGTTATTGATCAACATTTTTGGCTTGCAGGTTTTAGTTTTTGTCGTTTTTGTTGTTTTTTTTTTTTTGTTGTGGTTATTCGCATTAAGGTTTTCTTCTATACCTTGATCTTATGGTATCTAGATGTGGCTAAAACTCATAGACTGGTTATGCAATCTATCACCAGTTTGGTTATTAGTTGCGAACGTATCACTTGTATACTACAGATGATAAGCTTGTTTGGCTGTCCGACATGATGGTTATGTTGAATTGTTGTCCCGATTTGATCATGATTCTAGCGCACCATTCCATAACAGCATCTCTGCTTGAAAGATTGAGGTATCTTTCTTCAGGAATAACTATAGTTGGCGTGCTCTGTTTCTTGTCTACATATATTGCTGCTTTGGTGTCATTGCAATCTGTGTCATTATCTGTATACTAGATGGTTTTTTTGATTCTCTTTACGTATTTTTGATTTGTCTACTATTACATTAAGTGAGTTTTGTATGCAAAATCTTTTATGAAGTCTGATTTTATTTTTAGTGTTTATTTTCTTATAACAAATTTGTTGACTTTGTAAAGATGTAGACACAAAATCTTTTGCAATACTTGTCTATCTACCCCAATTGAGCAGAAGTAACAAAAGGGGCTAAGTGCCAATTTGCCAAAACATGAAATATTTCTTAAAGATAGGTTGTGCCATCGACTATATCCTATTAGTAAAGTACCAAGACTTCAAATTTGATAAACAATCAGGCAGATAGGTAACTATTTGAAAATAAAATCTGTTGATTTGGTATGTGAAGGTTTTGTTACTTCTGCTCTTCAATTGTTGAAACTGATTTATTTAATTTACTTAAAAAACAATTTATCTCATACATTTTTTATAAATTGCTTAAAAAACAGATTTGATTGCTTAAAATTATCACAAAAAACTGCTTTTTTGCATAAAATTTGCACAAAATATTGATTTATCTCAGAAAACACATTTATTGCCAGAAATTTGAACAAAAACTCGGTTTATCTCATAAAATTTATTATAAATTGTGCATAAAACCATAAAATTATCAACAAAAAATCATTTATCTCATCAAATTTATTATAAATCACGCAGAAAATGCATTTATTGCATAAAATGCTACAAAAACCTGATTTGTTTCATGAAATTTGCACACAGAAACAAAACCTTGTAACATTATTAAAAATCTCACAAAAAACCATGTAATGTATAAAATTGGGACAAAAAAATGAAAAATCTTTATGCGAAATTGGCACATAAACTGATTTTATCATAAATGACGCAGAAATACCATTTAATGCATGAAATTAGCACAAATACACAATTATTGCATAAAATATGCACAAAAAACAACTTATCTCATAAAAGTCAAATCTTTTTATGACCTCAAATCTTGGATTTAACCTGAAAAAAAACTCAATTTTTTTTTTAATTTAAATTTAACCTAACCTAAGCTAACTTTGACTTCAAACCCTAATTTGACCTTAAACCTAACCTAACCTAATCTAACTTTGACTTCAAATTTCAAAATGACCTCAAAATCTTAGTTTGACTTCAAACCTTAAAAACTTAACCTAACTTATCCTAAATCTGACTTCAAACCTTAAAATAATTTCAAAAACCTAACCTAACCTCAAACTTCAAAATGGTCTCAAAACTTTAGTTTCACTTTAAACCTTAAAAACTTTACCTAATCTTGACCTCAAACCCTAATTTGACTTTAAACTTAACCTAACTTAACTTTGACCTCAAACTTCAAAATGACCTCAAAACCTTAGTTTTTAAAATGATTTCAAAACCTCAAAATGACTTCAAAAATCTAACCTAACCTCAAAATAATCTCAAACCTTAAAAACTTAACCTAAAAACCTTAATATGACCTGAAAACCTCAAAATGACCTCAAATCTAAAAAACCTAACTTGACTTTATGATTGTCATTTATTTATCTCAAAAAATGTATCATAAATTACGTTAAAAACCCATTTTATGCACGACATTTAATGCACCTTATGAAACACGCTACAAATTGTCATGTAGAACAACTTATCTCATAACTTGCACAAAAAATCATGTCAAGTATGAAATGAGCACAAAATCTATTATATCTCATAAAACTCATCATAAATTGCTTAGAAAACATTTATTGCATAAAATAAGCACTAACACAGACCCAATATATTTCATAAAATTTACCACAAATTGTGAAGAAAAATTATTTGTATAGAGTTAAAAAAAAAATAGATTTATCTCGTGCAGAAAACTTATTTGTTTCATAAAATTGGCACAAAAAATAATTTTTATCTTATTAAACTCATCATATACTGCTTAAAAAACACATTTATTGCATCAACAACCACAACATCTTGATTTCTTGCATGAAATTTGCACATAAAAAAGAAAATTTTGTAAAGTTTATTATAAATTGCACCAAAAAGCTTTTATGGTATGAGATTGGCACAAAAAAGTAATTTATCTTATAATAAAATTCATCATGAATTGCGTAAACAACTAAATTTGTTGTAAATTACTTAAAAAGCATAAAAACAAATTTAAGCATGAAATTTTCAGAAAAAAAAAATTACTTCAAAAAGTTACACAAAAAAAACTTTTTTAATGCATATGACATGAGCACAAAATCTTATTTATCTTATTATAAATTGCCTAGAAAACACATTAATTGCTTAAAATTAGTACAAAAACAAATTGATTGCGTGAAATATGCACAAAAAATATCTTATTTTATAAAACTTCACATAAATTCCTCAAAACCCCTCTTTTATGCATAAAAAATGCACAAAAATCTGATTTATTTTATTAAATTTCTCATAAAAGACGCAAAAAACTTAATTAAATAAAAAATAGAACAAGAAAATAACTAATTTATTATATAAAATAACCCCAAAAACCGATTCATCTTATAAAACTAATCCTAAATTGCTTGAAAAGCACATTTATTGCATAAATTTAGGACCAACTGATAAATTGCATGAAATATGCACAACAAAAAATCAATTTCTTGCGAAATTCAATTCAATAGCAGCTATCGAAAAACTGAGACATGTTTACCTAGAGATAACGTAACTGACGCTTGGGAAGATTTTCAAACCGTGCAAATATATGCGCCCAAATATAATATTTCTATTTAGACAATCTTCTATACATTATTTGATTTGTGTGATAGATTTGCACGGTTTGAGAACAGCATAATATGGCAGTTGAAAGAAATCGTATGTAATTTTTATCAAAGGGGAATCATCTGATTCCTTTGATTGCGTTAGAGTATTTTTTATTTGTTCATTTGTTTTGCGACGGTATTATTATTTCAGTATGCAATAACCTTTTATGAAGTCTGATCTCTTCTTTATGTCCACATAAACGTAATGTAACAATGGCCGTATAGTGTAAAGTTCAATTAATTAAGAACGATATGAATGCTCGGTGTGGTGGTTGGAACACAGAACTATTTGTTGTCAAAATTGTTTAAAAAAAATAACAAAGCGTAACAAAAAAAACTATATAAATTAAAAAAAGAACAAATACAAGCAGCATACTAAGAGATACTACAGAAAAATTAGAGAGAAAGAAAAAGGTAAATGCGCAGAAGGAAAATAGGAAACTTTTAAAACGATCATTTTCTAGAAGCTGCAAAAGAGATCTGTGGAGCGTCAAAAATTATCTACATGTTCATAAAATGTTATAAAATATTTCTCAAATGTCAAAAAATGTTCTTGAATTTTTGATATTCTTAAATCTTTATAAACTATTATGAAATATTCCTGTGCTTCCACAAGTGTCATCAATTGTTTCTATATTATACATACATTAAACATTATAAAAAGTTCGAAATAATTGTTAATTGTTTAATATATTAAAAAAAAATTGCAAATTTTATGTAAAACATTGTAAATATGTATGCCGACCGTTTGATTAATTTAAGAAGAAAAACAGGTAGAAGTAGATCTCGTGCGGTACCTGTTTCAAAGGCCATCCATCTTCGGATCGGATTACATAAATTGGATTACGGGACAATCTTTACCAGGAATTCTTCGGTACACCCGTCGCTCGCCTATTGTGATTCAATGCAAATCCGAATATAATTGACACACCGACGACGACGAACCAGACCAGACTATCTGACTCCGATTATCGGGTGCAATCCCAAAAAAAATTACAAAAATAAAATTTAATCCTAATCATAAAATATCGTGATTAAAACCATGTAGCAAACATCAACGAAAACAATGGGCTTAGCTGTAGTCCAAACAAACAGGATCTGTTCTGTTTATACATTTTACATTTGTAATCATCCGAAAGCTTTATGTAATTACAAGCCATGACAAAACAGAGATAGTTTGTTCGGAGCGAAAGAGATGGCATAATAACATTGCTGCTGCTGCTTCATGGTGGGAGAAGAGCGAAGCGAAGAGTCCCCTTTTCGTTTCGAAAAGCGTACGGAATTACAGTGCAAGTTTATACTTAGCAGGGGAAAGGCTGCGCAACTTCGATCCGGTTACGAAGCACGTGCGTAATATTTAGCGGCCGCGGATTTGAATTTTAATTGGTGCAATATTAATTTAGTGCAATAGTGATTTTAATAGTGAGCCATGAAAATGAAGTATTTTACTACTGGACATCGTGAATCTTATACTTTGATAGCGAGGAAGAGGTACATGAAGAAGCTGCTGTGAGTTTTATTATATTAATATCATTTTTCTTTCTACATACAACTGAGTGAAATAATTCTTAATTAGCATTAATAACAGGAAACGCGAGGCATTGTCTTTAATTACCGAGTGAACACAATGATAACGTTTTTTTTTTGTATTTTGATTTCATTTATTTCATATACATATTTCATTACGGTGCGGTGATTTTATTATTATTAATTAAAATGAAAGAAGTTTTATTATTATTGATTGTTTTGTGGCGCACAATGAAGGTTTCTTAAAATAAAAATGTGCCCCACGTTGGGCGTCAAGTAACACTTTTGGGCGACAATATTTGTTTTAAATAAATGATTTCAGTTTTTACTATAATTGACATTATTTATAATGTTTTTTATAACTTTAAGGACCAGTTTTAATATTTTATTATATCTATTAATACAAATTTGATCTGTTTTATCTGTTCAATATTGTTTTATAATATTTTGATTTTTTGAAATTTATTGTTTTGCATTGTATAATATAGTGTCGCAATTTATATTTATGATTTGAAAGGGGAAGTTCGAACGAATGAAACCCTTCAAAGGGATGTAACAATTGGATGTAATTGTGCTGGAATTTATCACAGCTTCTCTCTATTCATTTCATGCCCAGATCTGTGTTAATGCTTCCCTATCCTATGCAATCAATATTGATTTCTCAAATTGTATACATTTATTTCACGAATGTTACAAAGTTTTAGAATATTTTTTCTATGGTTATGGGATTTAATTAAAATTTTAACCTTCGTAACATCAGTAAACGTTATATTAAATAAATCTCAATGCATTGTATGAGATGATTTAATGTTTGCGGAAAACATTACTGTAATGTAGTAACTTAAGAAGAATTGCCCTTGAATGTCAAATAAATTATAAATGTTTATTCATTTATCATTTTTTTAATTTTTTTATTATTGCTGAGGAATCAATTGTTGGAATGTCTTGAAATTTTGACAAAACTAATGTCAAACATTGCTGAATATGCTAATTTGTTTAAATTAAATTACAAAAATTAAAAATATTTTTTATAATTATTATTTCAAATAATTTAGATTTTAACATAAATCACAGTCTTAGTTAGAATAATATTTTGAAATTTTGAGAAAACTAATTTTAAACATTGCTCAATATGATACTTTGCTCAAAATTAAATTTCAAAAATTACAAATATTATTTATAATTTTTTTTAATTTTTTTTTTTTTTAACATAAATCACAGTTTTGCATGGATTTATGCTGAGGACACAATTGTTGGAAGTATTTCTTGCTATTTTGAAAAAAAATAATTTCTAACATTGCTAAATATGACAATTTGTTCAAAATTAAATTTTAAAAATATAAAATATTTTTAATTTTTTTTTTTTAATATTTTGGTTTTATTATGAAACACGAGTCATGTGTAGATTAATGCTGAGGCCACAATTGTTGTAATATTTTTTTGTAATTTAGGCGAAATTAATTACAAACATTGCCCAAATTGCTACTTTGCTTAAAATAAAATTACAAAATTTAAAAATATTTTTTATAATTTTTAAATATTTTGGATTTTAACATAAATCACAGTCTTGCATGGATTAATGCTGAGGCAACAATTGTTGAAATATTATGAAAATTAATTTCAAACATTGCTAAACTTGCTACTTTGCTCAAAATTAAATTTCAAAAATCAAAATTTATATAATTTTTTGAAATTTTGTAGATTTTAACATTAATCAGTTCTACATAAATTTATACTGAGGCCACAATTGTTGGAATAATGTCTTGAAATTTTGATAATTTAGTTTTAAAGATGTCAATTTGTTTAAAATTATTTGATTATTTAGAACTAATTTGGTTAGAATTTAATAGATTTTTAAATAAAATTTTGTAGATTTTGTAAAAGATCAGAATTGGTGCTTAGTAGACTAAATTTAAAAAAAAAAAATTTACATTTTCTGTAGATTAAGAAGGTTTTTATTTTTTAAACTTTTGGGACTAATTTGATTACGTTTTTTATAAATTTTTGCAGATTTTAAAAGAAATCACAATTCCAATAAAAATATTTTGTCATTTTCTGTAGATTTAAAATCTCCTTGATTATTTAGGACCAATTTGGTTTTTTATAAATTTAAAAGAAATTTACAGTTGGTGCTTAGTGCTTTATATCTCAATAAATATATTTTGCTATTTCATCAAGGTTCAAGACCTCTGCAATAATTTTAAACAAATTTGGTTACAATCTCAAAAAATAAAAGAAAATTTTACAGTATTTTTAAAAAAATCAATGACAATTTTATTAGGATTCAAGATCCTTGATTATTTGCGACTTATTTGGTTAAACTGATACTCTGGAGTAAACCATCTAAGTGGTGGACATTAAAAAATTGGATGTTTGACCTCATTGCGAACATCAAAAATAACTTAATTACATCAGGAGGTTGGAATCGAACCTGTTAATAAGTAACACTTGGGTAGGTGGGTGTGCCACTTTAGTCCAAGCTACTGACTTGTTGATGCAAACGTCAAAGATACTTTTGCTGTGCCTGCATCGTTTCTACAATGTTTGCAATGTTTTTACACTTTTTATGAAACTTCTCAAAATGTTTTACTGTGTTTTCAATGTTTCTAAAGTTTCTGTAAAACATCTTAAATGATTTTAAGATCCTTGCAGTTCTTAACATTTAAATGTTTGCAATGCTTCCGTAATTTTTTCATTTTTTTAAAGCTTTTATAGTGTTTTTCCAATGTTTTTATAGTTTATGTGAAGCATTTTTAATATTTTCAAGATACGTTTGCTGTATTTGCAGCATTTCTATAATGTCCGCAATGTTTTTCTACTTTTTAGGAAGTATTTTTAATGTTTTCATAATGTTTGCAATGTTTTAAAGTGTTTCTAATGTTTCTAAAGCCTAGTACTCACTAGTAGACATGTTGAGCAATTTTGGTCTCTGAGACGTGTCTCAGGTTGTCTACGTAGACATGTCTATAGACGAAACCTTGTCTGCGGGCCTGTTGCAAGACCAAAAATTGCAGGTCTAAAGTCTTCCAATTAGAATAGGAGACCGCGTGCAACGTTAGACATGTTGCGCAACATTTTGACGATGTGGACGTTTTTTGGCGTCTAGAGGCGAGACGTGTCCTAGTCTGTCTCCAGCTACCGAGCGGTGTGGATCGGCTGTTTACAGTTATTTTCCAAAGTTTTTCTGAAAACGTGTGGTCTAAAAAAGAAAGTTTTAAAACTGATTAAAGATTACTATGCGTCTTATTGTTTGTGGGATGTTACGAGTCCCGACTACAAAAACCGGATTAAAAAAATGGCCATGGAATTTCTGGCTGCAGAGCACAATGTGACAGTGGCGGAGATAGAAAAGAAACGGGCTATAGACCATGTCTCTAGATTAGTGTGTACTAGCTTTAAGAAGCATCTACAATGTTCTTATAATATTTCTGCAAAATCTGCAGTGCTTTTTAAATGTGAGCAATGTTATTACACTTTTTATAAAGCTAGAAACATTCTCTGAACGTTTGCAATGGTTTACAGTGTTTTTAATGTTTCTAAAGCTATTATGAAGCGCTTTTAATATTTTAGATGCTTTTGCAGTATCTGTAGTGTTTTTATAATTACTTCAATGTTTTTTATATTTTTTATTAAGCTTAAATTCTATTCTTCTTCTTCTAGTGCTCCTCCTATCGGAGATTTGCTATCATCATGGCAATGCACACTTTGTTGACGGCAGCTCTGAACAGTTGGATGTTGGTACAGCCAAACCATTCTCTTAAGTTTTTGAGCCAAGACGTTCGTCGCCTGCCGATGTTCCTTTTCCCGTTTATCTTTCCTTGTATTATCAGTTGCAGAAGTTCGTACTTGGGGCCTCGCATTATATGTCCTAAGTATTGTAGTTTTCTCGTTTTAATGGTGTGAATGATTTCGCATTCCTTTTGCATTTTGTTTAGGACTTCGATGTTGGTTCACGAGATCCTCCACATTCTTCGGTAACACCACATTTCGAAAGCTTTCAGTTTGTCCATGTGTCATTTTTTCAGCGTCCATGCTTCCACCCCATAAAGCAACGTGGAGAATACGTAGCATCGCAGCATTCTTATTTTAAGCTCTATGTTAATATCTCGGCTTATGAATAACTTCTTCATTTTCGTAAAGGAAGATCTTGCTACCTATAATGTTCTCAAAATGTTTGCAATGCCTTAGTGTTTGAAATATTTTTGAAGTTTCTGTGAAGCATTTATATAGTTCATAAGATGCTTCTGCAGTATCTGCAATGTTTTTATAATATCTGCAATGTTTTTACATTTTTTGTGAAGTTTTTATAATGTCTCAAAATGTTTGTATTGTATTACAGTGTTTTTAATGTTTTTAAAGTTCCTGCAAAGCATCTAAAATGTTTTCAAGATTCTATAATGTCCGCAATGTCTTTACATTTTTTAGGAAGCATTTTTAATGTTTTCATAATGTTTGCATTGTTTTAAAGTGTTTCTAAAGTTTCTGTAAAGCATCTGTAATGTTCCTATGATATTTCTGCAGTGCTTCTTTAATGTTTTCAATGTTTTTATACTTTTTATGGAGCTTCTTTAATGTTCTAAGAATGTTTACAATGCTTTACAGTGTTTTCAATGTTTTTAAGATTAATTTTTCAGTATTTGCAATGCTTCTATAATGTTGACAATGATTTATACTTTCTATGAAGCTTGAATGTTTTACAGTTTTTTCAATGTTTCTAAAGTTTTTGTGAAGCATTTTCAATGTTTTTAAGACACTTCTGCTGTATCTGCATCAATTCTAAAATTTGTACACTTTTGATGAAGTTTTTCTAATGTTTTCAGAATGTTTACAATGTTTCTGTGAAGTATCTATAATGTTCATAAAATGCTTCTGCAATGTTTTTACACTTTTATGAAGCTTTTTTAATGTTTGCAATGTTTAACAGTGTTTTCAATGTTTATAAAGTTTCTGCAAAGCATCTATAATATGCGTTTGCAGCGCTTTTATAATGCCCGCGGTGTTTTCACACTTTTTATGAAGTTTCTTTCATATTCTCAGAATGTTTGCAATACTTTACAGTGTTTTTAATGTTTTTAAAGCTTCTGTGAAGCAATTTAATGCTAATAAGATGTTTCTGCAGAATCTGCAGTGTTTTTATATTATTAAGCTTATATAATGTTTTCAGAGTGTTATTATGCTTTACAATGTTTCTGAAGTTTTTGTAAAGCATTTATATAGTTTATAGGACGCTTTTGCAGTATTTGCAGTATTTTTCTAATGACAGCAATGTTTTTATAGTTTTGATAAAGCTTCTATAGTGTTTTCAAAATGTTTGCAATGCTTAACAGTGTTTTCAATGTTTTTAAAGTTTCTGTAAAGTATTTATAATATTCTTAAGATACTTTTGCAGTATCTGCAGTGCTTCTATAATGTTTGCAATGTTTTTACACTTTTTATGAAGCTTTATAATGTTCTCAGAATGTTTCCAAATGTTTTCAATGCTTCTAAAATTTCTGTGAAGCATCTATAATTTGTTTGAGATTTTTCTACAGTATCTGGAGCATATATTAAGTTCTTAAAACAATTACAATGTGTGTATTATTTTTGTATTATTTTCTAAAATTTTTTCAAGCATTTAATGTTTTACATTGTTTCCATTATTTCTAAAGTTTTTGTGAAACATCTTTAATGTTTTCAAGATGCTTTCGCTCTATAATAGTTTTCTACAGTTTCTATGAAGCTTGTTTAATATTCTCAAAATATTTTACTGTTTTTTCAATGTTTCTAAAGATTCTGTGAAGCATTTTTAATATTCTCAAGAAACTTTTATTGTATCTGCAACGATTCTATAATGTCCCTAACGTTTTTACATTTTTATGAAGTTTCTATAATGTTCTCAGAATGTTCTACACTGTTTTTAATATTTTTAAAGTTTTTGTGAAGCATCTATAATGTTTATAAACTATTTCTAGAGTATTTGCTGTCATTCTATAATCTTAGCAATGCTTTAACACTATTTATGAAGTTTTCAGAATGTTTACAATGCTTTACAGTGTTTCTAAAGTTTCTGTGAAGCATCTCTATTGTTTATAAGATGCTTTTGCGGTATTTGCAGTGCTTCTATAATATCCGCAATGTTTTTTACACTTTTTATGAAGCTTCTATAATGTTCTCAGAATGTTTTACAATGTGAAAACATGTTCTTAAAGTTTCTGTGAAGCATCTATAATGTTTTGCAGTATATAATGTTTGCAATTGCATTGTTTTTACTTTATATTATGAAGGTTTTTTAATATTTTCCGAATGTTTGTAATGCTTTACATGATTTTTAGTATTTTTATAATGTTTGTGAAGCATTTTAAAATGTCTGCGATGCTTTTACATATCTGCAGCGCTTCTGCAGTGTTTAATGCTCTTAGAATGTATGGCAATGCTTTACAGTGTTTCTAATATTTTTTAAATTTTGTTGTGAATCTATAATATTCTTAAAATTATTGCAATTCTTGAAAAGTCAAAATTTATGTTGAAGCTTCTAGTATGTTTCTAGAAGCATTTACTTTATAGATGAAGTATCTTTTATTTTTTTCTCTCAAACGTACAGTTTTTAATGTATTGATTTAAATTAAATTTACTCAATCATACTTTTAATTAAATATTTCATTACCAATATTAATTCAAACAATTTACAAAGTAGCTTTTTAGCCGAACTTACCCGAATGATGTATGTCGTAATTTGGTGCACCATTCAACTCAAATTTCAATCATTGATTTTTTTAAATTTTTTTATCACCGGATAAGATAACATTTGCACATCTTCCTTAACATATAGTTAACGGCTTTGTAGCCCAAAACACACGTGCAACAATTTTATTAATTAATTTTTTTCATAAAACACTTAACTTAATTGTTAATAATTTATTGCATAATTGCCGCCGACTGTATGAAGTTGCCCACTTAACAACGTTCACAATATAAATTATTAAAATTTGTGTTAAATCACAAATTGAACAATTCAATTATATGCAAAATTAAATAAATTAATAACTAATAAAGAATTTATATTTATTTAGCTTGATTTTAATTAATTTAATTTAGTTATTTTAATCATTTAGGTTGGCAACCGTGTTGAGTTGACAGTATCTGTCAATCGGCAGCCATTTTGATTTCTTGTCATTTACATAAATTAAGTCAGTAATTAATGCAAATAATTTAATTAATATAATAGTGCGGGTGTGTTTCGGGTTAATAAATCGTGAATTGGATGTTGAGGAAGGTGTGCAAAAGTTATCTCATTTGGGGATGGATGAATTAAAAAAATTTCAATGATTGAAATTAGTGCAAATTACCCACGTCACTAATGCTGGGAAAATTCATATTCAAGGTAATGATTTTAATCAAAAATTGCTTATTTGTCTTCAATAATATTCCAACTATTTGATTGTGACCGCGATGCAAGCGCGCGATCATTTAACCGTGCCAGTTTTGACAATATTTGACACGGATTTTTTCCTTCTCCTCTCAGATATGAATCCGACACGCTTATCAGATCTTGTTGGCTGTATATTATAGGTACGTTCGACATAACGTTTCTTAATTGTGTCAGGTTGGATTTTATTATCAATACATTTTATTGCACGAGCGTGCATTTCGTGTACGAGTTATTGGAGTTTAATCGATTTCTATCAGTTAAAATTAGCTTCAATAATCATGAATGTAGTAGAACCGGGATCGAAGAAATATTTTGTGGTGACAGTAGCTTCCTCTGATATGAATAAAAAATATAATTTAAAAAAATTAATTTGCCTAATTTTGTCAATGAATTATAGAAAGTGTGACTTTAAACATTGTTGAAAGCAATTAATTTGCAATGTTTTGACAATAATTAGACTATTTTTTGTTAATGAATTCTAATAAACTATTAAATCTTTGCAGTGGCTTTCTGTAATTTATTCACTAACTAAATATTTATAAGATGACTATCAGAAGAGAGTTTATTTTATATCTTGCAGTATTATTTCCATGTTAATTGAAGGGCGGATGGACGGAAATATCCTTCCTTTATCCAACCTACCCCTAATAAAAAATGCAGCAGAGACTTTTAAGTCGGATTCAAATTTATTCAAATGTAATTCCGGCTAACTAACTCGGATTTTTTGTTGGCCTCGCTTACTTAATGCCAACCCTTTTAGTACGAAGGAAATAAATTAAACAATATTTGAACCAAAATTATTTCTTTAGAAATTGTAATGATTTTATTAATTATATATTTGAATTAATGAAAGGGTGTATAACAAAGCTCAATTACATACGACCAGATGTGCGCCAATATCGCTCTGATAACCAGTAATCAGTAAATTGAGCCGGTATTACTAAATTATAGTCGTGATGATGATGATGACTGGGTCAGTTTATGTGCGTAGGCGATAAGGGATCATTTAGGGTGTATACATAATAGCACCAGGCGTTAATCTGATAATTGCACCCCTAATTAATAGATGCATCTGGTATTCTCACCACGTGCTAATATTTGTAGGGGTTGATTGCGGTTTGAAATCTAAATTATGCAAATCATTGCAATGATCTGATGGTAGTTGAGGTAAGAAAGAAGTAGGTGGGTTGTAATTTGCACATGTCTCGTTATTATTACTATATTGGCAAGGCCTAGTTACTGGTTTCCTGCTTAAATGTAGGCGACGGTTATGAGAGTGCAGCACGACTGCAAAACAAAGGATTTCGATTTCTAATTTTCTATTAATAATTTTCTATTAACAATGTTCAAGCTACCCTTTTGCATTAGATGAATGAACATCGCTCATCTACATCTGCATCCACAAAAAAGTAAACGCGGAATATTCGATTACATCATATCAATCCATTCATCTCACAACTATCAAATTACATCCCGAACCCTATCAAAGCGCATCCGTTTTGTACTAAAATAAAAAACGCTACTTCATATCATCATCAATCGTTTCACGCTCAACGATTCTGACAATTTTTTTTATAAATATATTTAAATCTAATTTGCATTTATGGACCATATGTAGGTACCAAAAAAATTTAACCATATTGCACTGAAATGCAAATTTTTATTTTGTTAGTCATCACTAATGGTTTTTGGCCATCGGGTGTCTTGTGTTGAGCAATATGAATGAATTTAAATTCAATGTTATATTTTGTTGCGTAATTCAGGAAGGATTTGTTATTAATTAATTGAAGAATAATTAAATAAAATTTATTTTATAATTTGCAAATTTGGTTAACTTAAGGGCGCGGTTTAGGGAGTGCCATAAATTAACTTCTTTTTAAAATCGGAATGAAATTCCGGTCTAAGAAAATATATGAAAATCTAAATTTGTTTATCAAAATTTGAAATTAAATTGTGATTTTGTTGTTGAAATATTTGCTTAATTAAACTTTAAGAGTCGTACTCAATGAACATCAAATTTAGCAGATTTTTAATTAAGTTATAAGTTATTTTTCTAAAATAACAATTGTTACAGTTCTGCTCGTAGTTGTGGATGTATGATAAAATGTGAAATTTGTATTAATTTTTGATTGGTACTGCTTACAATTTAATTTGCAATTTTTGAAATTTTGGACAAGTTTGAGAATAAATCAAATAAATTTTTGAAACACTAAATATATTTTAGTTTTTGTATTGTTTACATTTTTTGGTTAATTTTGCTACCATTTTTAAATCAATATATTAAAAATTGTACCAGAAACACAACTAATATTGCAATTTTCAAAATGTTGGACAAAGTTAGAGGTTAAATTATAAATATTTTTAAAACGCGCAGAATATTTTAGTATTATAAACTTAATGACACATATTTTCTCTATGTTTGGTACAATTTATAAATTGAAAATTGAACCAGAAACAGAGTTAAATTACCATTTTTTTAAATTTTGGACAAAGTTTGAGGACAAATTATAAATATTTCCGAAACACTCAGTATATCCTAGTGTTATAAACCTAATGTCAGATATCTTGGCTACATTTGGTACAATATTGAAATTGAAAACTGTACCAGGAACAGAGTTACAGCTGAATTTTTAATTTTTGAAATTTTGGACACAATATTTCTGAGACACTTAGTATATTCTAGTACTGTAAACCTGATGACATATATTTTGGCCATATTTAGTACAATTTTTAAATTAAAAATTATACCAGAACCACAAGTTACAACTGAATTTGCAATTTTTGAAATTTTGGACAAAGTTTGAGGATAATTAAAAAATATGTTTGAAACATTTAGTATATTCTAGTATTGTAAACTTAATGACACATATTGGCTATATTTGGTACAATTGAAATTGTACCAGAAACAGGTTTACAACTAAAGTTGTAGTTTTTGAATTTTTGGACAAAGATCAAAATAAGTTTTGAAACATTTAGTATATTCTAGGTTTGTGTGTTTAATAAACACATCTCTAGGCCAAATTTGGTACAATTTTTGAATTAACATATTTAAAATTGTACCAGAAACAAAGTTACAACTAAAATTTCAATTTTCAAAATTTTGGACAAAATTTGAGAATAAATAAAAAAAAAATTGAAAACTGAATATATTCTGGTGTTGTGTACCTAATGACACATCTCTGAACTACATTTGGTACAATTTTTGAACCAATATTTTGAAAGATGTATCCAAAGTTTCTAAAAATAGTACAGATGCTTCAGCCATGCTACAAATGTTTCTAGTAGCATAGTTCACCAAAATTTAAAGAATATTAAAAAGACTGTGAAGCATTGCAATCATTCCGAGAACAGTAAAAAAATGTAAGAACATTGCAAAAATTATAAAAGCACTGAATATACTGTTGAAGCATTGCAATGATTATAAAATGCTTCACAAACAATTTAAAAACATTGAAAACACTGTAAACATTCTGGAAACATAAAAAACTTTATAAGAAGTGTAAAAACGTTGCGGACATTATGGAAGCACTGCAGATATTGCAGAAGCATCTTATGAACGTTATAGATGCTTCACAGAAACTTTTGAAAATACTGTAAAGCATTGCAAACACTAAGAACATTGTAGAAGTTTCATAAAAAGTGTGAACACATTGCAGATATTATAGACATTCTGCAAATACTGATCAAGCATCTTAAGAACATTATAGATGCTTCAAGGAAACTTTAAGAACATCGAAAACACTGTAAAGCATTGCAAACATTTGAAAAAATTATAGAAACTTTATAAGCATTGCAGACATTATAGAAGCTTTACGTATACTACTGAAGCATCTTATGAACGTTATAGATGCTTCACAGAAACTTTGAAAACTCTGTAAAGCATTGCAAATACTCTAAGAACATTATAGAAGCTTTATAAAAAATGTAAAAACATTTCAGATATTATGGAGGCTCTGCAGATACTGCTGAAGCATCTTGAGAACATTATACGTGCTTTACAAAAACACTGTAAAGCATTGCAAACATTTGGAGATCAGTATAGAAACTTTATAAAAAGTGTAAAAGCATTGCCGACATTATAGAAGCTTTGAAGATACTGCAGAAGCATCTTATGAAGTTATAAATGCTTCACAGAAACTTTGAAAATACTGTAAAGCATTGCAAACTCTCTAAGAACATTGTAGAAGCTTTATAAAAAGTGTGAACACATTGCGGTTATTATATAAACTCTCCATATACTGCTGAAGCATTTTAAGAACATTATACATGCTTTACAGAAACTTTAAGAACATTGAAGACACTATAAAGCATTGCAAACATTCGGAGAACATTATAGGAAACTTTATAAAAAGTGCAAAAGCATTGCCGACATAATAGAAGCTTTGAAGATACTGCAAAAGCATCTTATGAACGTTGTAAATGCTTCACACACTCTAAGAACATTGTAGAAGCTTTATAAAAATGTAAAAACATTGCAGATACTATAGAAACTCTGCAGATACTGGTGAAGCATCTTAAGAACATTATACATGCTTTACAGAAACTTTAAGAACATTGAAAACACTGTAAAGCATTGCAAACATTTGGAGAACATTATAGAAACTTCATATAAGTGTAAAAGCTTTGCGGACATTATAGAAGCTAGGCAGATACTGTTGAAGCATTTTATGAACATTATAGATGCTTCACAAAACTTTAGATGTATTAAAATTACTGTAAAGCATTGCAAACATTAAAGAAGCTTCATAAAAATGTAAAAAACATTGCGAATATTATAGAAACACTGCATATAATGCAGAAGCATCTTAAAAACATTGATGCTTTCCAGAAACATTGAGACAAATTAGTGAAATGTTTCTGAAAACATTATAGAAACTTCATAGAAAATGTAAAAGCATTGCAAACATTATAGAAGCGCTGCAAATACAGCAAAAGTATCTTATGAACATTATAGATGCTTCACATAAACTTTAAGAACATTGAAATTACTATAAAGCACTATAGGTGCTTCAGAAAATTTTATAAAAAATTACAGAAGCATTGTAGACATTGTAAATATTCTAAAAACATAATATATGCTGTAGATACTGCAGAAGGATTTTAAAATCATTATAGATGCTTTAAAAAATTTTTAGAAACATTGAAAACACTATAAAGCATTGCAAACATTTTGAGCACATTTAAAGAAGTTTCATAAAAAGTGTGAAGACATTACGGACTTATAGAAGCGCTTCAGATACAGCAGAAGTATTTTGATAACATTAAAGATGCTTTACTGAAACTTTAGAAACATTGAAAACATTGCAAACATTAAAGAAGCTTCTTAAAACTGTAAAACATTCCGGATATTATAGAAGATTTGCAGACACTGCAGAAGCATTTTATGATCATAATAGATGCTTCACAGGAATTTTAAGAACATTGAAAACATAGTAAAACATTGTAAAACATTGTATACATTTTGAGAACATTATAGAAACTTTATCATAAGTGTAAAAACATTTTAAAATCGGTCAGATGCAGCAGAAATATCTTGAGAACATTAAAGAAGCTTCACAGAAACTTTAGAAACATTGCAAACGTTCTGAGAACATTTCTAGCTTATAAAAAGTATAATAACATTGTGAACATTATAGAAGCATTGCAAATATTGCAAAATTAGCTTAAAAATATTGAAAACACTGTAAAACATTGTAAACATTCTGAGAACATTAAAGAAACTCCTTAAAAACTGTAAAAACATTGTAAGCATTAAAGAAGCACTGCAGATACTGCAAAAATATAATAAGAACATTAAAGTTGATTTACAAAAACTTTAGAAACATTGAAAGCATTGCAAACATTTTGAAAATGTTTTTAGCTTCATAAAAGTATAATAACATTGCAAACATTAAAGAAGCACTTCAGATACTACTGAAATATTATAAGAACATTACAGATGCTCACAGAAACTTTAGAAACATTGGAAACACTTTAAAACGTTGCAAACATTATGAGAACATTAAAAAATGTCTCTTACATGTTCGACAATTAGCAAAAAGTATTGTGAAACGTAGTTTATGTTCTACATAGTCTGCTAAAATCAAACATGATCGAAAATATCATCGATGATCTATAACTGGTGGTTGGATATCTCAAACATAATTTAAAACGTTAAAAACGATCTAGAACTATTAAAAATAATCTAGAACAGTCAACTCTGATCAAAAACATTAAGGAAAAACAATTTGTGTTCTGGTTTTTTACAAACATTATCTACAACTGTCAAATACGATCTAAAACTACCAAAAATAATAAAATATTTTTGTAAATTTTTTAAACAAGATTTACTATCAAAAATGATCTACAACTATTGAATATTTTTTTGCAGCGATCACTCACGATCTATATTTGCTAAAATGGTTCTAAAACTGTCAAACTTAGTTTTAATAGATCATAATCGACCAGAACTGACAAATTATATTGTCGATAGTAATTCGTAGTTTTACAAACATAATCTATAATTGTCAAAATAATCTATTACAACTTTCAAGAGTGATATACTATTATTAAGTGATCTACCACTATTAAGTGATGTATTGTCAAAATTAATGTCATTGATTGTCTGTTTGGCAGTTTTAGATTATTGATTGGCTTTAATCTAAAAAGGTTAAACTTATGGATGAGTGTCAAGTTTGGTATTAATTAATGTCAAATTTGATTGACACTTGACAAAAAATGTTGAAAGTTAACATTCATACTCTGCGTAGCTTTAGACTATGATCTACAATGGTCCAAAACTCGAATGTCCAACTTAATTTGAATAGATTCATAATTATTTTTGACAAACCAGTTTTTTTAAATGTTGTAAACTGTAATTTGTAAATCACTTGACAGTTGTAGATCAGGTTTGACAGTTGTAGATCACCTTTGACAGTTGTAGATGAATTTTGACAGTTGTAGATGAATTTTGACAGTTGTAGATGAATTTTGACAGTTGTAGATGAATTTTGACAGTTGTAGATCACCTTTGACAGTTGTAGATCACCTTTGACAGTTGTAGATCACTTTTGACAGTTGTAGATCACCTTTGACAGTAGATCACCTTTGACAGCTGTAGATCTTGTTTGACAGTTGCAGATCACTTTTGGCGGTTGTAGATTACTTTTGACAATTGTAGATCAACTGTGAAAAGTGATAAATAAACAATAAAATAAACTAGAATTATTAAATTTTTTAATAAGTGTCAAACATAATCTACAAATTCTTTTATAGGTATCATCATTAGCAATTGTTAATTATATTTGACACTTATTAAAACAAAGTTTAATAATTCTAGTTTATTTTATAGTTTTAGATCATTTTTTTCCAGTTGATCTACTATTGTCAAAGATGATCTACAACTGTCAACGTGATCTACAACTGTTTGCAACTACTAAAGATCATTGATCTGTTTAAATATTGGTTAATAATAATGATCTACAACTTTTAATAATAATATACAAATGTCATAAATAATCTATAAATGTCAATGTCAACTTTGTATCAATCAATGTCATACATGATTAACGCCTTATCCGAAACATAAATCTTATGCGGATGTCAAACATGTTCTACAATTATGAAACATGATAAAAAACTGCCAGTCTTAGTTACTTTTGTTTATTTGACAGTTCAAGATCATTGTTTGATTGGCTTCAATTGATGTTAATAATGATCTACAAATGTCATAAATCATTTTTGACTATCAAATTTGGTATTATTCAATATCAAACTTGATTGACAAATAACAAGAAACATTGTTCAGTGTCATTCGTATTCTGCAGGTATCAATCATGATCTACAATTATCTAAAATTGTCAAACTTGGTTTTAATAGATCATAATTGACAACAACTAACAAATCATATTGTGATCAGCAATTTGAATTCTTACAAACACAATATCTAGAATTTTCAAAATGATCTATTACAATGTCAAAAGTGATCTACATCTATATCTGTCAAATATGATCTTGTTTGACAGTTTTATACTATTGATTGGCTTTATTCAAGTAATTTTGTAATTGTGAGCTTAATTATTAGTGTACAATTAACGAGTTTGAAATCATAAATTTAATAGAATCAAAATTGTTACATTACCGAAAGCGACTATAGCTATCAAACTAGAAAAGTTGATTATAATAAACCATTTCCTGAAAACAAATGTCGATGAGGATTGCGATAACGGCCTTAATTTATTAATGGACATCTCTGCATAGCACACATGTGGCTTATGGTTTTATTTTTTTAATATAATCGTTCCGAATGAACACGTCAAGCGTACACGGAGCGTGGTAATTCGACACCAGCCGACTGTATCTGGTCTGGTCATCGGGGTAACGCAGGCATTTCATTATCAGGCAGATGATTTTTTAACCATTAAATTATGCCGACCAACCCCACATATTATAATGGGCGATTATGAGGTATTACCGGGCACGGGACAATACCTAATGTCATCCAAAAGGGGGAAGAAGAGACGTAGAAACGTATTCTCTGATGCGATTAAAACCCTTTTTGTATTGTAGTAACAGTAGTAGTACTGGAAATGCAATGTAGTGGACACTCGAATTAATCCCGTAACTTGTAATTAATATTTTGCAATAATTTCAATTCAATTCAATTCAATTCAAAAAGCGTCCAAAAAAGGTAGACATTGAATTGCGTCTTGAATACTTAATCCCATCACACAATAATCTTGCACGTCGATCAGCTTGTATTTTGATTTATTTGTTTAACGACAAGTGTTACGCAATGCATTTATATAAAGTGAGTGAAAGTGTGGTGGGGGAGTTGGTTAATTTTTCAAGATTTCGATTAACTGTCAATGCATGCATCTACTACACACAACACACTGACTGATACAACCAACAAACAACCTACAAGCAAGCAAACTGGTTTCGTTTATATACATATGGGATAAGTAACTTTTACTTATTGCCTTCGTTACATTTTAACAGTCACAAGCGAATGAGCATTGCTTGGAAATTTTATGTAAATTTCAAACACAACAAAACGTTAGTTATGGCAATTATTGCGAAATTTTATTGCTATTCAATATGTTTTCGCGTGGTTTTTTTAACCATTCGTTTCGCGCGCGATGAGGAAAATGGTTTTAGATAACGTTTGGAAATGTCAGTTGTTACGTTTATGGGAATTTATTCAATTTCAAAATTTGCAGCAATCATTTTGAATATTTTATTAGTTTTCACAAAAAAATGACAAGTAACCAGTTTATTTTAAAGATATTAGTTTATGGCAGAAGAATTGTTAGATTAAAATAATTGTTTCAATAATTCAGATCTAGATCATCGTTGACAGTTTTTAATCATATTTGACAAATAAAAAAACCAAGTTTACATTTTGTTTGTTTCATACTTATAGATCACTTTTGACAAACACTAGTAGATCACTTGACAGTTGCAGATCTTGCTTTACAATTGTAGATCTTGTTTCAAGAGTTGTAGATCTTGTATGACAGTTATAGATCATTTTTGACTGATAGTAGTAGATCACTATACAGTAGTAGATCACTATACAGTAGTAGATCACTAGACAGTAGTAGATCACTAGACAGTAGTAGATCACAAGACAATAGTAGATCACTAGACAATAGTAGATCACTAGACAGTAGTAGATCACTAGACAGTTGTAGATTATTGTAGCTTTTGTTTGACAGTTCTAGATCATTTTAGAAAAGATTAGATCAGCTGTCAGAAATGACCTAAAACTAAAATCAACAGTTGTAGACTTTGATAACAGTTATAGATCACTTTTGACAAGAGTAGATCAACTGTCAAAAGTTATCTAAAACTATGAAATAAACTAGAATTATTAAACTTGATCTACAGCTGTCAAATATGATTAAAAATTGGTAATGATGATGCCTATAAAGGTAGTTTTAGATCATGTTTGACACTTGTTAAAATCAAGTTTATAATTCTAATTTATTTTATAGGTTTAGATCACTTTTGACAGTTGATCTACTATTGTTAAAAGTGATCTATAACTGTTATCAAGATCTACAACTGTCAAACGTGATCTACAACTGTCAAGTCATCAACAAATTACAGACTGAACCCAAATTTGACAATTTTATATTGTTTTTTAGCAGTTGCAGATCATGTTTGAGAAATCCATAATACAAATTTTTATTTACAATGTTTTTAATCGGTAGTCGGTTTTGTTTGATATCTATTGAAACCAAGTTTAGCAGTTGTAGATTATTTCTAATAACTCAAGTTATAGTCTACTTTTGACCTTTGCAGACTATTTTTGACAATTGATTTTATGTGCACAATTAATTTCCCAGTTGTCAATCATGTTTGACACATACCGAAATAAAGTTTGTCAGTTGTAGACCATTTTTGAGGTTTCTAGATTATTTTTGATGTTTGTAGATTATTTTTGTAGATTTGTGGATCATTATTAAGATTTTTAGATCATTTTTGAAGTTTGTAAATCATTTTAAATGTTGTAAAGTTATTTTTTGAGGTTTGTAGATCATTTTTGAGGTTTGTATATCGTTTTTGAAATTATAGATTATTTTTTGAGATTTGCAAATTATTGAAGTTTTTAAATCATTTTTTTGAGGTTAATGGATAATTTTTTCAGGTTTGTTGATTATTTTGGAAGTTTGTAAATCATTGTTTGAGGTATGTAGATTATTTATGAGGTTTGTGTATTATTTATGAGGTTTGTAAATTATTTTTCAGGTTTGTTGTTTATTTTTGAGGTTTATTGGTTATTTTTGAGGTTTGTAAATTGTTTTTGAGGTTTGTAAATTGTTTTTTGAGGTTTCTACATTATTTTTGAAGTTTGTAAATTATTGTTTGAGATTTATAGATCATTTTTTGAGGTTTGTAGATTACTTTTGAGGTTTTCTGATCATTTTTGAAAGCTGTAGATTATTTTAAAGATTTTTGGATTATTTTTGATGTTTGCAGATCATTTTTAAGGTTTGTAGATTATTTTTGGAGATTTGTGGATAATTTTTGAGGTTTAAAGATAATTTTTGAGGTTTGTAAATAAATTTTGAGGTTTGTAAATAATTTTTTAAGATTTGATCATTATTTTTGAGGTTTGTTGATAATTTTTGAAATTTGTGTGGATTATTTTTAATGTTTTAAATCATTTTTTGAGGTTTGTAGACAGTTTTTGAGGTTTCTAGATTATTTTTGAGGTTTGTAAATCATATTTTGAGATTTTTCATTATTTTTGAGGTTTGTTGATTATTTTTGAAGTTTGTAAATGATTTTTGGAAGTTTGCAGGTTATTTTTAAAGTTTCCAAATTATCTTTTGAGGTTTGTAGATTATATTTTAAGATTTGTTGATCATTTTTGAAGTTTGTAAATTCTTGTTTGAGGTTAGTAGATCATTATTTCTTGAGGTTTGTAGATAATTTGTTGAGGTTTGTAGATTATTTTTGAGGTTTTTTGATCATTTTTGAAAGCTTTAGATTATTTTTAAGATTTGTAGATCATTTTTGATGTTTTAAGATAATTTTTAAGGTTTGTACATCATTTTTGGAAGTTTGTGGATTATTTTTGAAGGTTTGTGGATTATTTTTAAGGTTGTAGATTATTTTTGAGGTATGTAAATAAATTTTGAGGTTTGTAAATAATTTTTTTAAGGTTTGTTGATAATTTTTGAAGTTTCTAGATCATTTTTGAGATTTGTAAATTGTATTTTGAGATTTGTTTGTTATTTTTGAGGTTTGTTGATTATTTTTGAAGTTTGTAAATGATTTTTGGAAGTTTGCAGATTATTTTTAAAGTTTCCAAATTATCTTTTGAGGTTTGTTGATCATTTTTGAAGTTTGTAAATTTTTGTTTGAGGTTAGTAGATCATTATTTCTTGGGGTTAGTAGATCATTATTTCTTGAGGTTTGTAGATCATTATTTCTTGAGGTTTGTAGATAATTTCTTGAGGTTTGTAGATAATTTCTTGAGGTTTGTAGATTATTTTTCAGGTTTTTTGATCATTTTTGAAACTTATAGATTATTTTTAAGATTTGTAGATTATTTTTGATGTTTTCAGATCATTTTTAAGGTTTGTACATCATTTTTGGAGGTTAGTGGATAATTTTTAAGGTTTGTAAATCATTTTTTGAGGTTTGTAGATCATTTTTTGAGGTTTGTAGATAATTTCTGAAATTTGTAGATTATTTTAGAAATATGTAAATTATTTTATGAGCTTTACAAATCATTCAAGTTTTTAAATTATTTAGGTTAGTAGATCATGCTTTGAGGTTTATGGAATATTTTTGAAATTTGTAAATTATTTATTGACATTTGTTTATCATTTTTAAGATTTGTTGATCATTTTTAAGCTTGTAAATCTTTTTTTGAGGTTTTTAGATTATTTATGAGGTTTATAAATTATTTTTTAGGTTTGTTGGTCATTTTTGAAGCTTTTTGAAAGTTGTAGATTATTTTTAAGGTTTGCAGATACTTTTTGAGGTTGGTAGATAATTTTTGAGGTTTGTAGATCATTTTTGAGGTTTGTAGATTATTTTTGAGGTTTGTTGATTATTTTTGAAATATGTACATAGTTTTTAAGGTTTTTAAATAATTTATTGAGGTTTATAGATCATTTTTAAAGTTTGCAGATTATTTTTTGAGATTTGTTGATAATTTTTAAAGTTAGTAAATTATTGTTTGAGGTTTGTAGATCATTATTTATGAGGTTTGTAAATTATTCCTTAGGTTTGTTTTTGAGGTTTTTTAATTATTTTTGAAAGCTGTAGATCATATTTAAGGTTTATATATTATTTTTTAGGTTTGTAGATATTTTTTTTTTTTTTAGTTTAGATTATTTCTTGAAATTTACAGATAGTTTTTTTAAGGTTTGTAAATCATTCAAGTTTTATAATCAGTTTTTTGAAGTTTGTTGATCATTTTTAAAGTTATTAAAATTATTTTTGAGATTTGTTTATCATTTTCGAAGTTTGTGAATTATTGTTTGAGGTTTGTAGATCATATATGAAGTTTGCAAGTCATTTTTCAGGTTTGTTGGTAATTTTTAAGGTTTTTTGGTCATTTTTGAAAGCTGTAGATCATTTTTGAGGTTTATAATTTATTTGTTTGAAGTTTTTAGATCATTTTTGAGGTTGTGAACATTTTGAAGGTTTGTAGATCGTTTTTGAAATCTGTCGATTATTTTTTGAGATTTGCAGATCATTTTTGAGGTTTGCAAGTCTTAGAGGTTTGAGGTTTGTTGATTATTTTTAAAGTTTGTAAATTATTTTTTGAGATTTGTGGATCATTTTTGAGGAATATAAATTATTTTTTGAGGTTTGCAGATTATTTTTTGAAGTTTGTAAATTATGTTTTTGAGGTTTTTAGTTAATTTTTGAGGTTTGTAGATTTTTTTTGTTAGATTTAGGTAATTTTTGAGTGATTCCCAAAAATAATTAATAGTTGCAGATTGTTTTTAACAATTGTAGTAGATTAGTAGATTATTTTTGGCAATCGATCGATCGATAAACATGATCTACATCTGTAAAAATGTACGATACTTAATAATTGTAGATAACTTTTGGTAGTTTTAGATCACAATTGTAGATAATATTTGAAAAACTACAAAAATATTCAGATTTTTTGACAGTTGTAGATCATCTTTAATAGTACATAGTAGACCATGTTTAAAAGATCTACAATAATATTCAATTGTTGTAGATCATTGTTGGTGATTGTAGATTGTTTTTGATAGTTGTAGATCATGTTTAAAAAATCTACAATCTTCAATAGTTATTAGATCATTTTTGGCAATTGTAGATCAATTTTGATGATTGTAAATCATATATGGCAGTAGTAGATCATTTCTAATAGTTATAAATTATGTTTGAAAGATCTACAAAAATATTCAACAGTTGTAGATTTTTTTGGAAGTTATAGATCACAACTGACAGTTGTAGATTAGGATTGAGAGATCTAGAATGTTAATTAATATCTAAAATAATTATATTTGATAGTTATAGATCATGATTGACAATTGTAGAGTATTGAAGGTTGCAAATCATGTTTGAAAATTGTTGATAAAAATAATATTTGTCAATTGTAGATCATATTTGACACATCTAACTTAAACATTAATATTAAGGTCGACTTTAATATTAAGGCCGACTTTAATATTCTATAACCGGTAGGATTTTTGGTGTTTTTAAATGCCCAAACTTTATGTAAAAAATACTTAAAGTTGAGTAAAGGAAGTTTTCTTATATCTTTTTTATAACTAGTTGAGGGCACTTTTAATCAAACGTGTGATTTTAATTAAAACTGAATTGAATGTATTTTTAATATTTTATGGCAATTTTTCTAATTTGGAAGCAAATTAAAAATGTTATTAGTTATCAAATTAAAAGTAATTAGATTTAAATTTGGTTTTAAACAAATTATAATTACAAGATTAGTTAAAACAGTTTTGTTAAGACAATAAACTAATAACAAATTAAACCAAACATTTTCATATTAAGAATTCGCGTCTGAATGACACGAATCACATGAATTATCGCCGCTTACAATAAAACAACCGTAAGTCTCGCGACGAGTCCGTACTCGTCGTTGATGATACACAATTCTCACAGTAATAAAAGGCACGGATTAATTAATCATTAACAACCACCGCCAACCATTGCACAAAGTTTAAATGTTGTGCGCGCATTTTATAGAGCTAATTTATGTGGGCTGTTGTCGCGAATACTTACTACAGCAGAACTCATAAAATTAAACGTCCCTTGAACCTGCCTGCACCACCACCACCGCCAGCTAGATATTTTCACAACGAATATCTACAAGAGTCGTAAAGCAATGTAAACACGACCTAATCGCAAAGATGGAATGGCAATTAGCGTGCATGTTCGCTTAATTTTATATTTATTTGTGATTGCAACGATTATTTAGTTTGAACTAATTACATAACCTGGAGGGAATCGTAAATATTGGACTAATTATGGCACCTCGAGGTAAAGATTCGACTAATGATACAAGTTCTTTGAGTATCCATTATTAGAAAATCAAATTGTTTGTTATCTAATGTATTACATGGGTTTAGAAACGTGTACAACGCGATTAATTAAACAATTCCCCATCGTCAATCATTTTAAAAGCGTTTCCATATTTATGAAACCACCGCCTTCCTACTCTTTTATTAATTGCTTTATGCCGTCAATTATATAACTGCATTAAAGCCGATTGTATCGGGTGCGATAAATTGCATTATGCGTGCGCGCCTTTCCTTTCTTCTTGCATCATTTTAATAGAAATTGTTTGCTAGGAAGAAATTTCTAAACTTAAGTTTAAGGGACAAAGAAATCACGCACTATTGGGCTATTAGCATTGTACCCTTTTGACCCTTCAACAATTACCAACGCTTGAAGGATCACATTCAATCACGACGCGTTAAAAGCCACGTGGATAAGGATCCGGCTTTTATAATAATTATGCCACCCCGAAGAATAAGTAAAAAAAGCATTTTAATTGTCTATTTGCCAATCTTAATCTCAAATCAGAAAACTTTATCTCAAAGACGGATCAATTGAGTAATAGCCGTTTAGATTTTATTATAATTAATAATTGTAAGCAGATGTTCGCTTTGCTACTACTAAATTGCATTATAATTGCCTATTGAAAAGGGTAATTTTTTTGGTGACAAGATTGTTGTTTTAATTTTTACATAATCATCTAATTGTTCACGTTCGAGTAATTTCGTTTTGAAAATCCGCTTTCGCAAACGCCGTGTCCTCATTAGTTTCATTTTTATTGTAATTATAATAAATAATAATAAAAGTTGTATAAGGAAATAATTAGCAAATGAACAAGCGTCGCTTTATTGCGTTAACATTGATTTAATATGCGACGAATTTGTTAGAAACTTTTCAAAAATCATAAAATTTTAAAAATGTTACTATTATAAAATAAATAAAACACATTTAATATGTATTAAATCACAAATATATTAAAAAAAAAAACGTAACTAGTTTCAACTTTTACAAAGTCATCATCGGACGGTGATACAAACAATTATTAATATAAAAGAAAGACTTTTATATTTATTTACTACTACTACTCTAATAATAAATACTTGAGGTACCACCACTACAATTACCTCAAGTATCAAAATTGATCCCAATTGTTGTTAAAAACTACCTGCTCCACTTCGGCCAAATTATATTTTTATTTTCTTAACAATTGTCACAAAATATTTTTATAATTATAGTTTTCTTTTTCTACCATTAAATTCCTCCTTCGGGCAATTTAGATATCCTTTTCCTTACCTTTCTTCCTAAAACCATCGTCGTCACCCATTGTGTTATCTGTTGAGGGCAATTTACAATTTCTAAAGAAAACAACATGCGTGACAAATTTATTTTAAAAATATTTTCAAAAAAAACGCTCCTTTTTCATTAGTTAAATTATAGGATCAACACACCAGACCAGACGGTTTCTATTTATATTATTATTCAGGTAGAAGCAATATTAATGTAATTTAAAGAAATTAGCATAGATATGTATAAACAATAAATATTAACGAGTATAATAAATAATCGAATTAATTAAAACATTTTGTTGAAAATTTGTTATGCAAATTACATCATTTTAGTTTGTGCAAGTCAGATGGTAGGTATCCCGCGATGATTATAATAAACAAAGCTTGTCAAAAATTAAAAATTCCTGCAAGCTCATTCCGTATCTGGATGGACTGGGCTCGGACAATGCGTCACGATATAAGAATCGTGCCCGATAATTACGTTTAATTGAGAGAAAGAAAAGTATATGTAGTTTTTTGTTTGTTAATGCAATAATTGGTATTGGTGCAATTTTAATTCTTTTAAGATAAGACATCTGACCTTTTCACTTTTTGCGGATCATTTTTGGGAATGATTTGGGTCAGTGGGTTTATTCCCCACATATAATTTGATTTAGAAACATTAAAATCTAGTTAATAATGTCAGGAGTATTATTTTTTTAGTTATGTGGCCGGTTTTTTTAAGTTTGCTGCACTTTTACTACGTATACCTTAAATTTGAAAAGCAAGATTTTTATAAACAATTTATCTAATGCTATAGTTATATTAGGCACACTGACAAAGTTTGTGGAATCAAGACAGTTGTTTAAGATTTAAGTTAATGAATAAATAAATAAATAATAAAAACGTGGCATAAACTGTGATGAATATACTCATTTTTTTACAAGAAACTTGTAAGTTTACTGAATAATGACTAATCAATACTTTACCGAACAGTGTGCCTAAAATCTTACTGGTCAGAGAGACAGTTGTCTTGAGTCTTGACTACAGGTGATCGTTATATTGAGTTTGAATAAAATATTCCATAAGTTTTGTAGATTTTTAAACATGATTTACAACTATCAAACATGATCTACTACTGATAAAAATGATCTACAACTATTGAATATTGTTAGATCTTTTAAACAAGATCTACAATTATTGAAAGTTTCTTGAACATTATCAAAAATGATCTACATTTATTGAATGATGATCTATAGTTATTGAATATTTTGGTGGATTTTTTATGATCTACAACTTTCAAAAATGATCTACAACTGTCAAGTTTAGTTTTAATATGTCAAATATAATAATATTTCTCAAAAAATGATCAGCATACTTCAAAAATGATCTACGAACCTCAAAAATGATCTACAAACTTTATCTGCAAACCTTAAAAAAATATTTAAAAATCTGAAAAGTGATATACAAACCTCTTAAAATCTAGACACCTCAGAAATGATCTAGAGTTTCCAAAATGATCTATAAATCTCAAAAATGGTTCACAAACTTTAAAAAATTATTTACAAACTTTAAAAATTGTCAACAAATCTTAAAAAATGATCTGCAAACTTTAAAAAATGGTTTACAAATCTCAACAATGATCTATAATTTTCAACAATGATCTATAGTTCTCAACAATGATCTATAGTTCTCAAAAATGATCTACAAACTTTAAAAAAGATCTTCAGATCTTAAAATGATCGACAAACTTCAAAAATTATCTACAAAATTTAAAAATGACCATTAAACCTTAAAAAATGATCAACAATCCTCAAGAAATGATACATCAAACTTCAAAAAAAAGATTTACAAACTTCAAATAATCTACAAGCTTCAAAAAATGATTTAAAAATTTCAAAAATGATCAACAACCCTAAAAAAATAATTTGCAAACCTCAAAAAATGATTTACAAACGTCAATAATGATCTATAAACCTTACAAATGATCTACTACAAACTTAAAAAAAAAAAAATTATTTAGAAACTTCAAAAATGATCAACAAACACCAAAAAAATTACAAATTTTATAAAATGATCTACAAACTTTAAGAAATAATTTACAAATTTCAAAAATGATCTACAGTTTTTAAAAATGATCTAGAAACCTCAAAAAAGATTAAAACTTTGAAAATAATCTACAAATTTCAAAAATGATTTACAAACCTTAAAAATTATCTTTAAACTTAAAAAATATGATTTACAAACTTTAAAAATGATTAGCATATCACAAACATGATCTACAAATCTTTAAAAATGAGCTACACACTTCATAAAAAGATCTACAAATTTCAAAAATGATCTATTATTCTTAATAATGATTTTCAAAAAAAGATTTACAGACTTCAAAAATGATCGACAAACCTTTCAAATATTATCTACAAAATTCAAAAAATCATCGAACTTCAAAAAAGGATACACAAACCTCAAATGATCTACAAACTTCAAAAAATGATTAAAAAAATTTAAAAATGATCAACAAACCTTAAAAATAATCTACAAACCTTAAAAATGATCTACAAACTTTATAAGATGATCTAGAAGTTTTAAAAATTGCCTACAAAATTTATTATCAAACCTCAAAAAATTAGTTACAGTCCTCAAATAATCGACTAGCTTCAAAAAATGATTTAAAAAATTCAAAAATGATCAACAAACCTTGAAAAATGATCCACAAATTATAAAAAAAATGATTTACAAACTTTTATAATGATCTACAATACTTAAAAATGATCCACAAAACTTAAAAATGATCTACAAACCTTAAAAAAGAATATACAAATTTTGAAAATGATCTACAAACATTAAAAAATCTACAAATCTCAAAAAAATGATCTGCAAACCTCAAAAAATGATTTTCAAACCTAAAATAATCTACAAGCTTAAAAAAATGATTTAATTATTTCAAAAATGATTAACAAACTTTAAAAATGATCTGCAGACTTTAAAAAATGTTTTACAAACTTCAATAATGATCTACAAACTATAAACATGATCTACAATTTTTAAAAATGATCTACATATCTCAAAAAAGATTAACAAACTTTGAAAATAATCATTAAACTTTAAAAATGATCTACAAACCTCAAAAATGACCAACAATCTTAAAAAAAATTAAAAACTTTATAACATGATCTACTAACTTTAAAAATGATCTACAAACCTTAAACATGATCTACAAACCTTAAAAATGATCTAGAAATTTCAAAAATTATCTACAAAATTCAAAATTTATTATCAAATCTCAAAAAATTAGTTAGACCTCAAATGATTGACAAGCTTAAAAAAATGATTTAAAAAATTTAAAAATGATCAACAAACCTTAAAAACTGATCCACAAATTTTAAAAAATGATTTACAAACTTTAATAATGATCTACAAACCTTAAAATCGATCTACAAACCTTAAAAATGATCTACAAAACTTAAAAATGATCTACAAACCTTAAAAAATAATCTACAAACTTTGAAAATGATCTACAAACATTAAAAATAATCTACAAATTTAAAAAAAATCTACAAATTAAAAAAAAAATGATCTGCAAACCTCAAAAAATGATTTTCAAACCTAAAATAATTTACAAGCTTAAAAAAATGATTTAATTATTTTAAAAATGATCAACAAACCTTAAAAAATGATCCACAAATTTTAAAAAATGATTTACAAACTTTAATAATGATCTACAAAACTTAAAAAATAATCTACAAACTTTGAAAATGATCTACAAACATTAAAAATAGTCTACAAATTAAAAAAAAATGATCTGCAAACCTCAAAAAATGATTTTTAAACTTAAAATAATCTACAAAGCTTAAAAAATGATTTAATTATTTCAAAAATGATCAACAAACTTTAAAAATGATCTGCAGACCTCAAAAAATGTTTTACAAACTCCAATAATGATCTACAAACTATAAACATGATCTACAATTCTTAAAAATGATTTACAAATTTCAAAAAAGATGACAAACTTAGAAAATTATCATTTAACTTTAAAAATGATCTACAAACTTCTAAAATGACCAACAAACATAAAAAAAAATTAAAAACCTTACAACATAATCTATTAACCTTAAAAATGATCTACAAACCTTATAAATGATCTACAAACTTTAAAAATGATCTACAAACTTTAAAAGACTATCTAGAAATTTCAAAAATTATCTACAAAATTCAAAATTTATTATCAAACCTCAAAAAATTAGTTTTTTAGATTTAAAAAAATTCAAAAATGATCAACAAATCTTGAAAAATGATCCACAAATTTAAAAAAATGATTTACATACTTTAATAATGATCTATAATACTCAAAAATGATCTACAATACTTAAAAATGATCTACAAACCTTAAAAATGATCTACATACTTTAAAAATGATCTACAAACTTTAAAAATGATCTACAAACCTTAAAAATAATGTACAAACCTTAAAAAATAATCTACAAATTTTGAAAATGATCTACAAACATTAAAAATAATTTACAAATCTAAAAAAAATGATCTGCAAACCTCAAAAAATGATTTTCAAACCTCAAATAGTCTACAAGCTTCAAAAAATGATTTAATTATTTCAAAAATGATCAACAAACTTTAAACATGATCTATTAATCTCCAAAAATAACCTACTTACCTTATAAAAAGATCTACAAATCTCAAAAATGATCTATAGTTCTTAAAAATGATCTTCAAAAAAGATTTACTGACTTCAAAAATGATTGACAAATCTCTCAAAAATTATCTGCAAAATTCAAAAATTATTATGAAACCTCAAAAAATGATTTACAAACTTCAAGTGATCTACAATCTTCCAAAAATTGATTTATTTATTTTAAAAATGATCAACAAACTTTAAAAATGATCTGCAGACCTCAAAAAATGTTTTACAAACTCCAATAATGATCTACAAATCTCAAAAAAGAACAACACACTTTGAAAATAATTATTAAACTTTAAAAATGATCTACAAACCTTAAAAATAATCTACAAACCTTGAAAATGATTTACAAACCTTAAAAATGATCTACAAACCTTAAAAATGATCTACAAACCTTAAAAAATTATCTACAAACCTTAAAAATGATCTACAAACCTTAGAAGACGATCTAGAAATTTCTAAAATTATCTTCAAAATTTAAAAATTATTATCAAACTTCTAGAAATGAGTTACAGACTTCAAATGATCTACAAGCTTTAAAAATGATTTAAAAAATTCAAAAATGATCAACAAACCTTAAAAAATGATCCATAAATTTAAAAAAATGACTTACAAACCTTAATAATGATCTACAATATTTAAAAATGATCTACAAACCTCAAAAAAGATCAACAAACTTTGAAAATAATTTCCAAACTTTATAAATGATCAACAAACCTTGAAAAACGATCCACAAATTAAAAAAAAATGATTTACAAACTTTAATAATGATCTACAATTCTTAAAAATGATCTACAATACTTAAAAATGATCTACAAACCTCAAAAAAGATCAACAAACTTTGAAAATAATCTCCAAACTTTAAAAGTGATCTACAAATCTTAATAATGACAAACAAACTCCAAAAAAATTATTTAACTTTATAATGATCTACAAACTTCAAGAAATAATCTACAAGTTTAAAAAATGATCGACAAACTTTAAAAATTATCTACAAATCTTAAAAATAATCTACAAATCTTAAAAATGATTTTCAAATCCTAAAAATGATCTACGAATCTTAAAAATGATCTACAAATCTTAAAAATGATTTTCAAATCCTAAAAATGATCTACAAATCTTAAAAATGATTTACAAACTTTAAAAATGATCTACAAATCTTAAAAATGATCTACAAACTTTAAAAATCATTTGCAAATCTTAAAATGATCTACAAATCTTAAAAATGATCTTCAAACTTTAAAAATGATCTACAAACTTTAAAAATGACCAACAAACCTTAAAAAATGATCTGCAAATTCAAAAAAATGACCTACAAATTTCAAAAATGATATACTAATTTTAAAAATGATCTGCAAACTTTAAAAATTATCTGTAAACTTCAAAAATAGTCTACAATTGACAAACTTAGCTTCAGTGTGTGTCAAACGTGATCAACAACTGCTAAATTGGTTGTGCACTTCGGATGAACTGTCAAAAATAATCTACAACTATCAAATTTGATCTGCAACTGTATTTTGGATCTTTCAAATATGATTTACACTTGCCAAAAATGATCTAAGTTTATCAGAAACGATCTACAAACGTCTAATTGTCGGATTTCTTGTATTTTGGTTAAATTTTTGTAGTTTAATAATCAAATTTGAGTATTTTGTTACCGGATGATTATATTAAAACTAAAGTTCTGGTATTTGATTGTGATTTAGTGCAAATTTAGGTATTTTATTACTGGGTAAAGTATTATTAGAATTTTATGGAATATTTGATGGCCGGATTTTTAGCATTTTTGTAATTCAAAATAGTTTTAGAATCAAATTTTTGTTTTATTATTGAATTTTGATTTTATGAGTAACATTCTGGAGTTTTTGGACCATTTTTGATATTATAAGGTCGGATTTTTAAAATTTAGTTTATATCTGTAATCCAAAGCAAATTTAATGAGTAACATTTTGAAGTATTTTGACAAATTTTAATGTATGATTCGATTTTTGGAATTTTGTTTATACTTCTGTAATTTAACACAAATTTATACCAAATTTTAGTATTATATAATCAAATTTTGTAAATAAGTAAATATTTGGATTTTTGTAGCTGAATTTTTCAAATTAATGGTTTGATTTTAATTGTTGCCGGATTTTTACATTTATTTGACTGATTTTGGCATTTATTAACTCGATATATGTTTTTATTGTTTGGATTGTTATTTTAATGGCCGGATTTTAATAAAATATTGTTTAATGACCAGATTTTTACATTTATTGTTTGTATTTTTGTATTTAATTTCTTAATTTTAATACAATAACGTGTAATGGTCCGATTTTTACATTTAATGGTCTGATTTTTATATTTAATGGCCGATTTTTTACATTTAATGGCCGGATTTTGATATTTAATAATTGCAAATATGTATTTTTTATCCGAATTTTTGTGTTTAATGGCCGGATTTTAACAAAATATTGTCTTACTGGCCGGATTTTTACATTTTTTACCGGATTTTTTAACATTTAACGGCCGGATTTTAATGTATAACAAGAAATTGGAAAATATAGTTTAAAAACTATTAATATTTTTTATTTCAGAAGACAACACTCAACAAATAACACGACAGTATGGCATGGCACTCCAGTTCCCAGTCAGATGCCTTCTCCAGCGCAAAGTCCTGAAAGATTAAAAGGGACTACATTTGATCTCTTTGAATTGTTGGAGAAAGCCCAAAGTTCCCGCCTGGACGACCAAAGATGTGTATTACCTGCCTACTTCAAACAGGTAATGAATTAGTGAAACATACAATTAAGGGGTACTAAATGACGTCACAAGCAAGCGGCCATTAATAAATCGCTTATCTGATTGGCTGCAATTACTTATGCATTTAATAAGAATAACTAAAAATATTTTACTTACTTTTAACCTCGAAATTAAATTATAATCCTAATTGAAGTAATTTACGACAAGTAATTGTTCGTGCGACAATAAAACAATATAAAAAACCAATTTTGCAACATAGTACACGATTGTCACCCACATGACCCATATATTCTTGCGCAATATGCGACATAATTATGTCCGAAACCCAAATATGCGAACGGTGGGTCGCAAATAAATTTCAATGAAAATGCCAAAAACTACATTTCAGAAAAATATAATTATAACCATAAATAATGTTGCTTCGGGATTGTTTTATCTCGCAACACAGTTAATAAGCGATGATTTATATATTTAATAAGAAAAACGAGCGCTGCTCTTTTTAAGGCATCAATAATTCAATGATTCCTTTCTGAAAATTTAATAATGCTTTTAGGTTAATTCAATTTAAAGTTTAATATTCGCAATCGACTTCTTCAGTAGTCGTATCGAAACAATTGATCGCCCACGCTGCTGCTGGCAATAATTCGTTTTTCGTGGTATCAGGTGCGGCCCACACTACACGGCAACGGCTTCTGTGGTCGCTCGATAATAATAATAATATTTCTTCTCCTCTTGCTCAACGCGTAAAAATTAATCGGATCCCGATACCGATCGCACAGCACTTTCTCTTTGTGCACGGATTAACGAGCGGTAATTATTATAATAGGTGATTAGGAGATTGAAGGTCCAGGATGAACGGTTTCATAGATTTTGTTTTATATTTAATGGTCGCCGTAAATGCAATCGAGCATTTATATGGCGAGCAATAAAAATGTTTAATCGCTTCAAGAATCTATAACTCGAGGCTGAATAGTTCGGAAGAATTGTAATGAAAATTTAGTAAATTTAATTTCTGGAATCTGGAATTATTGTTTGATATAATAATAATGATTTGTGATTCACACACTTTGACAGAAGATGTTAACAATTTTTTATATAATTGATGTTTTTTTATCACAAATACGAATATGTTACTAGTTTACTAGAGCTTTCTACGAATGTAACAAGTTCAGTAGTTATTTCATTATTATCTTTTACAGTTCTCCAAGACACAATTTGACAGTTGACGGTTGCTACATTTGTTGACAAATTACATTTTTTTCTTTGACAGTTTTTGGCGTAGTTGGTAATATTAACACAATGGCGGCCGTTTTAGTAACAATTATAGTGATATTTCTAATAAAATTTGACGTAACTCTTTTGTTTTTGCTCATTTAAAGCTGAAATTTATACAAAAGCTGTAGATTATGTTTGTGACATTATATGTCAATTGTGTTACATTGATGCCAATTGTAACAAAATGGCTGCCGCTTTAGTAACAATTTTAGTGATTTTTTGTATCAAGTTTGACGTAATTGAATTATTGTTGTTTATTTAATGCTGAAATTAATACAAAAGTTATAGATTATGCTTAGTGATATTATATGTCAATTGTGTTACATTGCTGTCAATAGCAACAAAATGGCTGCCGTTTTAGTAACAATTTTAGTGATATTTTTAATAAAATTTGACGTAACTCTTTTGTTTTTGCTCATTTAAAGCTGAAATTTATACAAAAGCTGTAGATTATGCTTAGTGATATTATATGTCAATTGTGTTACATTGCTGTCAATTGTAACAAAATGGCTGCCGCTTTAGTAACAATTTTAGTCATTTTTTGTATCAAGTTTGACGTAATTGAATTATTGTTATTTATTTAATGCTGAAATTAGTACAAAAGTTATAGATTATGCTTAGTGACATTATGTGTCAATTGTGTTACATTGCTGTTAATAGCAACAAAATGGCTGCTGTTTTAGTAACAATTTTAGTCATTTTTTTAATAAAATTTGACGTAACTCTTTTGTTTTTGCTCATTTAAAGCTGAAATATATACAAAAGCTGTAGATTATGCTTAGTGACATTATATGTCAATTGTGTTACATTGCTTCTAACAGCAACATAATGGCTGCCGTTTTAGTAACAATTTTAGTGATATTTCTAATAAAATTTGACGTAGTTTTTTGTTTTTGCTCATGTAAAGCTGAAATTAATACAAAAGCTGTAGATTATGCTTAGTGACATTATGTGTCAATTGTGTTACATTGCTGCCAACAGTAACAAAATGGCGGCTATCTTAGTAACAATTTACTTTGTTTTCTTGATACATTTTGACGTAGTTTAATTGTTTTTGTTAATTTAATGCTAAAATTAATACAAAAGTTATGGATTATGATGTTTAGTGACATTATGTATGAATTGTTTAGAAGGTTGTCAACAGTAACAAAATGGCGGCTGTTTTAGTAACAATTTTTGTTGTTTTCTTTATACAAGTTGACGTAATTCGATTGTTTTTGTTTATTTAATGCTGAAATTTATAAAAATGCTGTAGTAGACTGTGTTGAGTGACATTATGACTAAGTTGTGTTGCTTGGTTGTCATCGGCAACAAAATGGCGAGCGTTTTAGTAACATTTTTTGTGTTTTTAATAAATATTGACGTAGTTCAATTGTTTTTGTTTATTTAATGTTTAAATTTATACAAAAGTTGTGGATTATGTTTAGTGATATAATGTACAAATTGTGTTGTATGGTTGTCAATGGCAACAAAATGGCGGTTGTTTTAGTAACAATTTATTTAGTTTTTTTAATAAAAATTGCCGTAACTCAATTGTTTTTGTTTATTCAATGCTCAAATTTATACAAAAGTTGTGGCTTATGTTTAGTGACATAATGTACAAATTGTGTTGGATGATTGTTAATAGCAACGAAATGGCGGCCGTTTTAGTAACAATTTGTGTATTTTTTTAGTAAAAATTGACGTAACTCAATTGTTTTTGTTTATTCAATGCTCAAATTTATACAAAATATGTGGATTGTTTTTAGTGACATAATGCGTAAATTTTGTTGGTTGATTGTTAATAGCAACAAAATGGCGGCTGTTTTAGTAACAATTTGTATAGTTTTTTTTAATAAAATTTGACGCAGTTTGTTTGTTTATATTTATTTAATGCTCAAATTTATATAAAAATTGTGGATTATGTTTAGTGACATTATTGATAAATTGTGTTAGTTGATTGTCAGTAGTAACAAAATGGCGACCGTTTTAGTAACAATTTGTCTTAGTTTTTTTAATAAAACTTTTTGTAACTCAATTATTTTTCCTTATTCAATGCTCAAATTTATACAAAAGTTGTGGATCATGTTTGGTGACATAATGTACTAATTGTGTTGGATGATTGTCAATAGTAACAAAATGGCTGCCGTTTAAGTAACAATTTGTGTAGTTTTTTTAATAAAAATTGGCGTAACTCAATCGTTTTTGTGTATTCAATGCTCAAATTTATACAAAAGTTGTGGCTCATGTTTAGTGACATAATGTACAAATTGTGTTGGTTGATTGTCAACAGCAACAAAATGGCGGCCGTTTTAGTAACATTTTTTATTGTTTTCTTATTAAAAATCGATATAATTCAATTGTTTTTTGTAACTACGTTGTTGAAATTTGCTTAAAAGTTGAAGGTTATGTCTGGCAACATTATATTAATCTTGTGTTACTTAACTGTCAACAGCAACAAAATGGCGGCTGTTTTAGTAACTACTTTTATTGTTTTTTAATCAAAATTGATGTATTTCAATGGTTTTCTGTATAATTTACTTGCTAAAATTTGATGAAAAGTTGTAGGTTATGTTTGGCAATTTATGTTTTGTTACCTAACTGTCAACAGAAACAAAATGGCGGCCGATTTTGTAACAATTTGGTGGTTTTCTTCATAAAAGTTTACGTAACTTAAATGTTTTTGTTTATTTAATGCTGAAATTTATACATAAGTTGTAGATTATATTTGGCAACATTGTATTTATGGTGTGTCACTTAACTGTCAACAACAACAAAATGGCGGCCATTTTAGTAACAATATATTTTGTTTTTTTATTACAAAATTGTTCTTACGAATAAGAAGGCTCTGGTAGAGCAGAAACTTGTAATGCATTTAATAAATATTGACATAATTTAATTGTTTTTGCTTATTTCTTTTTGTAATTTATAAAAGTTGGCAATAATCTGTCAATTTTTATTGTTTCCTGACATAATTTGATTTTTTTCTGCCATTTATTAATCATTTCTTTATTAAATTTGCTAACTTGTATGACCAAACTATGTTTTGTAGTTGATTTGTTCAATTGTTTTTGATAAAAATATTTTTTATAGAAATTTTGTATGACCCGCTGTGATTCTGATTAATTGAAAGTTGCATAAAATTCGGCTAAGTGGTGTTGGAAATGAATTAGTAGAGCGCGGCTAATATTTATTTATATTTTTGAAAGGACCCAATTGTGCTTCAAAATTAAACTCACACATTACTATTTAATAAGTGGAGCGTTCAATATTTATTATAAAATTATTTATTAAACATTTTCTATTGACTTAAATCAATTAGTTTCATAATTTCTACAATATTATGATTTATACCATGTTAACAGGAATGCATATTGCTCACTTTCGCTTGCATTGAGAAGAAAATTTTTGCTAATTATGATTTGATAAATGACCCGTTACAAAACGTACGCGGCACCGCATTATGCGTGTAGGCGTCGACAATTGCGATTTATTCGCGCACTCTACGGATTCGAGTAGCAAGCAAAGAACCCAATGTCAACTGGTTTGCGAATTTGTTTGTAAATTAACACCTCGCCAATACACACACAATCGAAATCGGAACAGATTAATGGTTTTTTTTTCGTCGTTTCAATCACGACCTACTCGATTATCATCACCCACTTTGTTTGTAGAGCAATAATTTGTTTGTAAATAAATTACGGAATGCTGAAATGTTAATTAATCATCGCCATTAAATTATGAGTATAAGGTGATCTGAAAGCTATTAAAGTTTATTACTATTAATTTAATAATTAATTGCAGTTTAATTTGTTTATTGTAACAAAAACATTTGATTTTATAATAGTATTGTGCTGCTAAGGCTTGAAAAGATATTTTAAGTTTTATATTGGGATACTATTATATGCAACCCTACATACACGCCCGGCTTGTGTATAAAGTTGCATACAGTAAACATGAGGATACCAAATAAATATATTTTTTTATATTAGGCGCGTTCGTTTCAATAAAAAATTTATTTTATCTCAGAATGTTTTATTAAACGAACGCGCCTATTAAATGATTTTTTTAAGTTTAATTTTCATTGAATATTAATAGTAATTTTTATCAATTAAATGTAAGCGTACTGTATGCAACCCTATGAACACCAATGACTGCTATTAAGTTGCAATCAGTTTTGAGAATTATAATATTTTTTGTTAATAAATATTTACATTTTATTAATCAGTTTTAGCCATTTTTTTAATGAAAACAATTGAGATATTTTTATTTTATTGATAAAATAATGAAAATAGGGAATAAAATGGTCGCCAGATTGTTAATACTGCCAACATAACAACACAAATTGGATATAATTTTGGTAAACATAATTCACACTTTTTATCAAAATTTTAATGAAAAACAATTGAATTATGCCAATAATTTGTGGCAAAACAATGCAAAATTAACACTTAAAAGGCCGCCATTTTGTTATTGTAGAAAATTATCTAACACAACTTGGACTTAATGTTGGCAGACATGATTTACAACTTATGTATCAGTTTTAGTAATCAATTATTGAAAACAATTGAACTATTCCAATATTTAATGATAAAACATTGAAAATATACATTAAAATGGACGCCATTTTGTTATTGTTACTAATTTAGTAACACAACTTAGGCATAATGTTGGCAAACATGATTTACAATTAGTTATCAGTTTTAACTATTAATCACTGAAAACAATTCAATTATACCGATATTTAATGATTAAACATCGATAATTGATACTAAAAAGGCAGCCATTTTGTTATTGTTAGCAACTTTGTAACACAAACTAGACATAATGTTGGCAAGCATGATTTACAATTAGTGTGTCAGTTTCAGCTGTTAATTAGTGAAAACAATTGAATTATGCTGGTATTTAACGATAAAACAATGAAAAGGCAGCCATTTTGTTATTGTTACCAACTTAGTAACACAACTTAAGCATAATGTTGGCAAACATGATTTACAGTTAGTTTATTAGTTTTAACTATAAATTACTGAATACAATTGAGTTATGCCGATTTTAATGACAAAACAAGAAAAAATTACTCTAAAATGGCCGTCATTTTGTTATTTTTGATAATTATGTAACACAACTTGGACATAATGTTGGTAGACATGATTCAAAGCTATTTTATAAATTTCAGCAACTAATTACAAAACACAATTGAATTATTCTGATATTTTATTATCAAATTTTAAATATTGACACAATTATGGCCGCCATTTTGTTATTGTTAAAACATTTGTAACACAACTTGGACGTAATGTTGGTATATATGATTTGCAACTATTGTATGAATTTTAGCAATTAATTATTAAAAACAACTGAATAGTGACTTTTATTTAATGATAAAACATTTATAATTTACAATAAAATGGCCGCCATTTTGTTATTGTTGCCAACTATGTAACGCAACTTAGACATAATGTTTGCAAACATGATCTACAACTATTATATTGGTTTTAGCAATTAACTACTAAAAAGAATTGAATTATATCGATATATAGTGATAAAATAATGAACATTTACTTTAAAATGGCCGCCATTTTGTTATTTTTGTTAATTTAGAACACATTTCTGTATAATATTGGCGTAGATACGGTGTACAACTGTTGTGTGAGTTTCAGCTATTATTTACTAAAAACAATTGAATTATGCTGATATTTTATGATAAAACATTGAAAATTGACACAAATATGGCCGCCATTTTGTTAATGTTGCCAGCTATGTAACACAAATTGGACATAATGTTTATAGACATAATCTACAACTTTAGTATCAATTTTAATGATTAATTACTAGAAACAATTGAATTATGCTAATATTTCCTGATAAAACACTGAAAATTGACACCAAAAAGGTCGCCATTTTGTTAATGCTAATTTTTTTTAATACAATTTGGGTATAATGTTGGCAGATTTGTTTAAAATCTTTTTTATACAAAGTTTATTAATTATTTACAAAAAACAATTGAATAAAACTAATATTTACTGATAAAACTTAAAAAAATTGCACTTAATTGGCCGCCATTTTGTTAATTTTACTAATTCTTTAATACAACTTGGTCATAATGTTAACAGATACGTTTTACAGCATTTGTGGCAATTTTATCAATTGATGATCGAAAACAATTGAGTTGCACCAATATTTATGAAAAATAGATGAAAATTGACAGCTAAACGGCGGCCATTTTGTAAATACGGCTGACTGCGTAATTCAACTTGATTATAATGTTGACAGATGTGATTTGTAATCTATTGTATAAGTTTAAACATTACTTAACCTTAAACAATTGAATTATGCTAATATTTATTGATAAAATTAAGAAAGTTGGTAATAAAATGGCCGCCATTTTGTTAATAACTTGAATTGTTTCATGCAACTTGTAGTACATTATGTTAGCAGACATGATTCATATTTTTTATGCAAATTTCAGCTAAAACAATTGATTTGCGGCAATATTTATGAAGAAATACGTGAAAATTGACAGTTTAACGGCGGCTATTTTGTACTGTTAGTCATCAAAGGATCCATAAGTTTTCCTACCTCTCGTGTTCTTGCAGTTATTATATACAAGAGAATGAATGTTAATTGTCACATTTTTTTTGTTGGCGTTGGCTTCTAAAGACTTTACGCTCACAAGACCTGTCGGATTTATCCTTTTATTGACTAAAACTTTCTCAATCTGTGAGTTGCTGAAGTTCGAGATCTTACGGCTTATTTACCTTCCGTTTGGAGATTTGAAAAGTTGAAGATTATTGAGGTTACGCTCTATAGGCTGTGGGGGTGAGGTACACTACACCTTACTTACATTAGGTTAAGGTGCTGCTACTTGGTTCACTGGTTGTTTGTAGAAAAAATTCACCCTGTCTGGCTCGTCGAGTCGAAGTTGGGATGATTTGCTAGATTATTGAAGTACTTTACAGCCAAAGTTTTGATGTGTTTGAGGTCTGCCCGAATATCCATGTTTCGGACATACCATGGAGCTCTGTGGAGCATCTTCAAAGTGTTATTTTGAAAGTCCTCGAGACTGTTGAGGAGATAGTTAGCTGCCGTTTTCCATACTGAGGACGCGTAAGTGAGCATGGGTCTGATGATGATGTGTAGAGCTGGGTTTTGTTTCGGGTCGACAGTCCACTATTCCGATGCAGCATCAAAACAAGTACAGTTTTTGCCATTTTGGCTTTATCAAGAATGCACGTGAAGTTTCTACGTGAGTTTCTTTTTAAAGGTATTTAGCAGTAGACCGCGGTATGGGAACGTCATTCAGAAGGACTTTCGCATCAGGTGTGATTTGTCGCCGTGTGAAGAATACAGATTTGCTTTGCTCTTCAACGTTGTAAGTGGCATGTTGAAGTCTCAAAGTGATCATTTCAGGCGACCTTGAAGAGTATAGAAGTGCTGTATTGTCAGCAAATTGTGGCATTTTGACTCAGTGCTTTGATCCCGAAGGCATATCAGCAAAGTTGAATAGCAGCGAAGAGAGAATGGAGTCTTGAGGGACCCCTGCCATTATCTGCCGAAATGTAGATATTTGCTTTTCGTGCTTTACTGCCAACGTTGTGCGGTTTAGATATGAGGCTATAAGTCTCACAAGACGCAGAGGTAAGTTAGCTCTGTGCAATTTGAAGAGAAGTTCATCGTCTTAAACCTTGTCGAAGGTTTTTTTGACTCCGGTGATCTTTTTTATTCTAAAATCTTTGACTATAAGGTTTGTTACGCGGTTTAGTTGGTAAAGCTAAGAAGACTGATAAGCCGATAGTTTTGGGGAAACTGTCGGTCTTTTCTTGGTTTTGGGATAGTGAGCTTTTCCAATCTGTAGGAAAATGCTCAGTTTGAAGAATCGCATTAGCATTGTTGGTGAGCGCCATTATTGCTTTATGCAAGAACGCTTTGAGAGCTTTGTTAGATATATTGTCGGGGGCTAGAGCAGTGCGAGTTTTAAATTGTTTAATAATTTTTCTGATGCGAGAAGATTGTACGCTTTCCAGCGGTGCATCGTTGTCAGTAGCTTCCAAAAAGTCTCTTCAATCTTTTGTTTGACCATTTCGACGTGTTCTGTATTCCCGATGTCTGAGGTGGAGCATTGAAGTTTGAGGCAAATGCCTTGTGCTTTACTTCGATAGAGTACTGAAGCTCATTTTTGCCATGAATGACTGGAATGGGAAGTCGTCTGTTCTGAAAAGCCTTGGAGATTTTCCACATAAGATTGTCATCTTCTCTAATCGATTCCTAACTATTTAGCCAACACAAATTTGTGTGTAACCTTATGGCCTTCCTCACTTTGTCACATCTTCCATTAAGTAACTTGTTATGTTCTATATTTTTTACGCAAATGTCAGCGTAAACAATTGAATTTTGTTGATATTCTATAAGAAGTTTATGAAAATTATTATAATATTGGCCGCCATTTTGTTTTTGTTGACAGCTATGCAACAAAATTTGGATATAATGTTGGCTACAATGTTTGTGTACATTTAAGCAGCCATTAATGATTAAAAATATTTGAATTATGCTAATATTTGTTAAGAAATCAATAAAATTTGACAGTAAAATGGGCGCCATTTTGTTTATTGTAGCTTAAAAATATTCTTGACAAACATAATTAAATTTTTTGTATCAATTTTAGCATTTATTGACTGAAAACAATTGAATTATGTTGGTATTTTGTAAAAAAATGTGCTTAAGTTGGCCACCATTTTGTTGTTGTCAAGAACTATGCAACAAATTTGGATATATTGTTGGCAGGCGTAGTTTACATTGTTTGTGTATGTTTTAGCCATTAATGTTAGAAAACAAATGAGTTACGCTAATATTTATTCAGAAATCAATCAAATTTCACAGTAAAATGGCCGCCATTTTGTTAATGTTGCCAACTTTATTCGCAAAACACTGAAAGTGTTGACTAATACTTCCGCCATTTTGTTATTAACTTGAATTGCTTAATGCAACTTGGAACTTAATGTTGACAAATATAACTTATATTCATTGCACAAATTTAAGCATTTGTTGACTGAAGACAATTGAAATACGTGAAAATTGACGTTAAGGCGGCCATTTTGTACTGTTAGTTATCAAAGGATCCATAAGTTTTCCCACTTCTCATGTGCTTGCAGTTATTATATACAAGAGAATGTTAATTGCCACTTTTTTTTGTTGGCGTTGGTTTCTAAAGACTTCACGCTCACAAGACCTGTCGGATTCATTGAAATACGTTAAAATTTTGTATGAAGAGTTTAAAAAATATGCTAAAATTTTGTTGTTGTTTACAACTATGCAACAAAATTTGGATACAATGTTGGTAGGCATGATTTATAAATATTGTATCAGTTGTTGCTATTAATGATCAAAAACAATTAAATTGTGCCGACATTTAATGATAAAACATCGAAAATTTACTAAAAAGGCCGCCATTTTGTTATTATTCTCTAAATATGTAACACAACTTTGATATAACGTTGGCAGACATGATTTGCAACTATTGTATTAGTTTCATCAATTAATTACTGAAAACAATTGAATTATGCTGATATTTAGTGATAAAACATGGAAAATTGATACATAAAAGGCCGCCATTTTGTTATTGTTGCCAACTATTTAACAGAACTTTGGCATAATGTTGGCAGACACGAAATTTTGTATCAGTTTCAGCTATTAATCACCGAAAACAATTGAATTATGCTGATAATTAATGATGAAACAATGAAGATTGATACTAAAAACGCCACCGTTTTGTTTCTGTTGCTAATTACTTATACAACTTGGGCATAATGTTGGTAGGCATGATTTACAACTGTTATATTAGTTTGAGCTATAAATCACCGAAAACAATTGAATTATGCCGATATTTAATGATGAAACAAGGATAATTAACACTAAATTGGTCGCCATTTTGTTATTGTTGCCAACTATGTAAAACAACTTGGACATAATGTTAGCAGACATGGTTTACAACAACTGTATAAATTTCAGCAAATAGTCAATAAAAATAATTCATATTATATTGATAAAATCATGAAAATGTACTCTTATTTTGTTATTTGTGCTAATTCTTCAATAAAATTATGGATATAATGTTGGCATGCATGATTTATGCGAATTTTTGTTAATAGTGTTAGCTGTAATTGTAGTTGATTGTAATAATTTTGTAAATTTAATGAAATAGCTGGTTCTATTGTATGCAACTTCATTTACATTCCATGCATTTAAAGTTGCATACTATACACAAGCCTGACAAGAATTCATGGCTTAATTTGCATGTAAATAGCTTAGTTTAATAATTTTAACACAATTTAAATAGTAGTAAACTGAATAAAATATAATATTGAAATTTGTAATACATTAATATATGCAACTTTAAATACAGCAAGGTGTAAACAAAGTTGCATACATTTGGTAGTCGTTATTACAAACCACAGCCGACAAAAATAGTTTTAATAATAATCATAAATTTATCAAGATTGGTTTATTGATATGAAAATATTACATAAGTAATTTCAATTTTATTTTGTTAAATGTATAATATACAGGCGCCATCTAATAAATTCATTGCTAATTTTTTAAGAAATAGACTTCCGTTTCATGTATGGTGCTGCCTTCTGCTATATTTTTAGAGTAACTTAGTGGCGCCACATGTTGAGCACGAGCTGAACTAAAATTGTGGTGCAATAGAAGTTGCCTATAATATACTAACATATAAATTAATTTAAGTTTACTTTTGCCATACAAGTTGCATAGTTAAGCAATTGGAATTTTATTTTTGAGCAGCAAATAATTTGTAAAAGATAAATAAATAAAATTAAGTGTGATTTAATATTTATTTAATTTAAACTAATTAATGACCTCTTAAAGAACCCTAAAGCGTTACATGATTGACTCAACACTTAATTAATTTTGGTAAATAAACATTATATTAACGCTTGCTTTGATAACGATTTGAATTACTGGAAAAAATAACATTAGACAACAAATTCTAATTATATTTCAATCATCGGAATGCAATTACATAAACAAACCACATAATTAAACAACCAAACAAATGAAACACAATAAAAAAATGAAAACAAATGATAAACGCGACGTTATCGCTCGACTTTCACACAAACAAACAAAATATCTAGCGCGCCATAAACATTTCAATTCTATTCTTGTGTTTGCTTTTACTCATTTAACCGTATCAAACGGACACAGAACAATAACAAAAAATGTTAGCTGCTTAAAGTGAAATTTATTCATAAGACGTTTCCAGTTGAATCGATATCACGGACCCGGAATACAAACAGACACATTTATTTGAATTATGTTACCATTTTTCATTTTGTTTTACATAATTCTGACGAAATGAATGGTATAACTTTATAGAATAAAGAAATATTACATATTTAAAACTATCTACTAGTTCGACACATTTTGACATGTTTTATTTTTATTGTGGATTTAGAGTTAATTGAACTTAATGCCTACAATCAGTGGTGGTTATTAAGGAAACAATTTCCCAGATATCCAGGAATCATCTTCAATTCCAAGATTCAATCTGGATTAATCCAAGATGGGAATATTTTTGCACACCGTCGTGATTGGGTTTTACCCCAGCAATAAATGGCAACTGATGCGAACAATATGACGTCCATCTATCCCCTAACCTGCCACCCCACATGACTCACAAATCTTCCCAACGACGTAAAAAATACCACCCAAATTGTGCACAGATGGATGGTTGCATCAATATCGATTTAATCAAATAAAAAAATTTAGTCTTGTAATTCATTGATTGGGATACCTTTATTCCCCTTTTTATCCTCGTTTAAGATATGCTGGCTGCATTATTTGATTTAGTTGTTGGGGTTGTTTCTTTACCCGAAACTATACACAGAACGAAAACACGGTAATAAAATTATGTTTGTTTAGGAGAATCGAAAAAGGAAATTGCTTCGCAAATATTTGCAAATTCAATTGTAATGTGAGTGTAATAATAATTACTATTATCAATTGAAGTGGTTTGCGGAATCAATTTCATAATAACACATGCACTCAACTCGACTCAACAACTCAACCCGATCGATCGTTAAGTTTGCTCACTAAGTGCCAGACTATTATAATGCCATGTAAATTTTCCAAAAACAAATATGGCCGGTTTATATAATCGACGCGCATTCCCTCCATTAGTGCAAACACTCAAACTAGGAAATCCATTAAGATAAGGGATGCGAGCGAAGAGAGAAGAGCACAGCGTGTGTGATTAATCCCCATCACACCCACACACATTTATATATTATTAGTATCAGGTGTCTTGAGTGAACCAACCCTTAATACATTAAGTAGCTTCCACGTATTAAATTTAAGCTCTAAAAATTAATTTTGCTAAATTCAGAGCTCTTCAATAGCCTATAGAATGAATTCTTAAGAATAGAATAAGGTCGGTTAAGCTCAATTATTTTTTTTTTAATAACCAGGTCTGAATGGAGAAGGTCGCAATTATAATCTCTAAATTTTCCCGTCTTCAAGTTTTAATGAAATTCCTGATGAAATTTATTTAATTTATTTTAACGTGTGACATTGAACTCCTCGTAACGTGTAACGACTGTTGGTGTAAATTAATTACGGATTAATTAGTCTAATTTACATTGTTATCGATAGGAAAATAATGGTGGATAATTTAAAATCGGTCAATTTTATGTTTGATATCAATAAGAAAGTTCCTTGACTTCAGATTTAAATAGAATCACGAAATAGCAATTTTAATCAAATGTTTTTATGAATTAATTTGTTTTTTTTTTTGATGTTTTAAACTTGAGACGTTTGCAAAACATATTTTTATAATTTGAGAAGTTTTTTGAAGCTTACGATACTTTCTTGTGTATTAAGTCGTTTTAGAAACATTTTTGGTTGTTTTGAGATGTTTATTGGCGTTTTAGTGTATCGAGACGTTTCTTGAGGTTCACGGAACAATTTTTGAGACGTTTTTGAAGTTTACCGAACGTTTTTTGGTCATTTGACGTTTACAATATATTTCTAGTATTTTGAGCAGTTTTTGTAAAATTCTATTTTTTTTTAACTTTTCTAATTTATAAAGGTTTAGGAAACTTTTATCTTTTGAGAACGTTTATAGTTCTATGACATAATGTTAGTGAAGTTAGACAAAATGTTAATTAGGTTTTCATAAAATGATTATATATAATTTCTATGACAAAAAACACCAATATCAAAAGTCATCTAGATCTAGATTTTGTATTTAATTAACTGATGATTTGTGATCATTTTTGAGTAGCTTGAGAACAATTTCTAATGCTATGAAAACGGTTTTTAATATATTTTATGGTATTTCTAAACAAAAAACTGATTATCTCAGCTGCCCGTAAGCGTGCGGCAAACATTTTTTACCAAAAAATTGCAAAAAAATCAACCGTTAATTTCATCTATATGCATTCTTGAGCTACGGCCACACCTAACGCAACAAATAACGAAAAATTAACCTAACCTAACCTAACGCGACAAATCACGAAAAACTGATTATCTCAGCCGACCGTAAGCGTGCGGCAAACATTTTTTTACCAAAAAATTTCAAAAAAATTAAAGTTAATTTCATCCATAAGCATTATTGAGCTGCGGCCACACCTAACGCAACAAATCATGAAAAACTAACCTAACCTAACGCGACAAATCACGAAAAACTGATAATCTCAGCCGCCCGTAAGAGTGCGGCAAAAAGTTTATTATCAAAAAATCACAAAAAAATCACTCATCAATTTCATTTATATGCATTGTTGAGCTACGGCCACACCTACTGCAACAAATCACGAAAAACTAACCTAACCCAACGCGACAAATCACATAAAACTGATTATCTCATTCGCCCGTAAGCGTGCGGCAAACATTTTTTTACCAAAAAATTACAACAAAATCAACCGTCAATTTCATCTATATGCATTGTTGACTTACGGCCACACCTAACGCAACAAATCACGAAAACTAACCTAACCTAACCTAACGCAACAAATCACGAAAAACGGATTATCTCAGCCGCCCGTAAGCGTGCAGCAAAAATTTTTCTACCAAAAACTTGCAAAAAAATCAACCGTCAATTTTATCTACGTATATGCTTTGTTGCTACGACCACACCTAACGCAACAAATCTTCAAAAACTAACCTAACCTAATGATTATCTCAGCCGCCCGTAAGCATGCGGCAAACATTTTTTTACCAAAAAATCAACCGTCAATTTCATCTATATGCACAAATCAAGAAAAACTAACCTAACCTAACGCCACAAATCACAAAAAACTGATTATCTCACACCTTACGCAACAAATCAATGAGGTTTACAAAACTTTTTTTGGTGTTTTGATACGCTTTTTGTCGTTAACGTTAATTTTTTTGTGTTTTGAGATGTTTACAAAACATTGTTTGGTGCTTTTAAACGTTTTTTAAACATTTTCAGTGTATTTTTTGACGTTTTCGGTACATTTACGGGTATTTTTGGGTTTTGAGATGTCTACGAAACATTTTTGGGTTTTGAGATGATTACGAAACATTTTTTAGTATTTGGAACATTTTTGGCCTTTATGAAACTTTTTAAGGTGTTTTAAGACATTTTCTGACGTTTACGGGACATTTTTTGTGTTTTAAGACGTTTACAAAACATTGTTTGGTGTTTTGAGACGTTTTTGAAACATATTTTGTGTTTTTTTTACGTTTACGGTACCACTTGGGATATTTGGTGTTTTGAGAAGTTTCTTTGTTGAGACTTTTTTTACGTTAACCGTTTTTTTTTTGTATTTTGAGACTTTTCATGACGTTTTCGGTACATTTATTGTGTTTTGAAACGTTTACAAAATATATTTTGATGTTTTAAGAGTGATTTGACATTAACTGGACATTTTTGGTGTTTTGAAATGTTAACGTTTGTTTTGAAACATTTTTTGATCTTCACAAAACTTTCTATGGTGTCTTATGATATTTTTTGTCGTTTACGGGATATTTTTCGTGTTTTGAGACGTTTACAAAACATCGTTTGGTGTTTTAAGACGTTTTTAGTGGTGAATTTTGTGTTTTGAAACGTTTTTACAAAAAATTTTTTGTATTCCCGTAAACCTCTCAACGTTTAGTACATTATTTGTTTTTTGAAACGTTTACCAAACATTTTTTTGGTATTTTAAGAAAATTATTGACGTTAACAAAACATTTTTGTGCGTCTTGAAACGTTTTTGGTGTTTACGGAATATTTTTTAGTGATTTGAGAGGCATTTTTGAGTTTTTAGACGTTTACGGATCATTTTTGATGTTTTGAGACAACTTTTGACGTTTAACAAAATTATTTCTTTGTGTTTTGAAACTTTTATGACATTTACAAGAAATTTTTAATGTTTTGAGATGTTTACGGATTTTTTTTAAATTTTTTGAGCATTTTTATGATATTTTGAGACATTTTTTGACGTTTATAGGATTTTTTGTGTTTTGAGACGTTTACTAAATTTTTGTGTGTTTTGAGACTTCATTTAAAGTTTACGGGACATTTATTGTGTTTTGAAACTTTACGGAACATTTTTTTGATGATTTGAGACGTTTATTAACATTGTTTTTGGTTTTTTGTTTGTTTTGAGACATTTTTTTTTACGTTTACGGTACATTTATTGTGTTTTGAATCGTTTACAGAACATGTTTTGGGGTTTGATACTTTTTTGACATTTTTTGTGTTTTGAGATGTGTACGGAACATTTTTTAATGTTTTTCACATTTTTTGACCTTTACAATTTTTTTTATGTTTTTTTGAGACATTTTTTGACGTCCTTGGGAGATTTTTTGTGTTTTAAAACGTTTACAATACAGTTATTGTGTTTTGAAACGTTTACGGAACATTTTTTGGTGTTTGAGACTTTTTTTGAGATTTACGGGACATTTTTTAGTTTTTAGAGACGTTTTTTGACGTTTTTTTTTGTTTACCAAACATTGTTTGGTGTTTTAAGATATTATTTAAAGTTTACGGGTCATTTAAAACTTAAAACGTTTTGGACGTTTACGGGACATTTTTGTCTTTTGGAACGTTTACAAAACATGTTTGGTGTTTTAAAACGTTTCTAGTAAAGAGTTTTTGTGTTTTGAAATTTTTTTACAAAAAGATTTCTTGTATATTGAGATGTTTACGACATTGTTTGGTATATTAAAATATTTTTTGCGTGTTTTGAAACGTTTTTGGCGTTTACGGAATATTTTTTAGTAATTTGAAACGTTTTTTGACGTTTACGGACATTTTTTGAGGTTTTAGACGTTTATAATTTTTATTTGGTGTTTTGAGACAATTTTTGACATTAACGGAACATTTTTGTGTGCTTTGAGACGTTTACGAGACATTTTTTGTGTTTTTACACGTTTACAGAACATCTTTTGGTGTTTTGAGACTTTTTTGACGTTTACAAAACATTTTTTGAGTTTTGAGAAAAGAGTCAAGCTAAAACGTTTCGAAATCGTCAAAATGTTTCAATTTCTTCATAAATTAGTATAAAATTGTCTGAAAACGTCAGCAAGTGTTCCAAAAGTAACTGCAAATGTTCCAAAAGTTCTCATGTTGTTAGAAAACTATGTTTTTTGGCATTCTATACTTTAGAAAATGTCAAAAAATGTTTTTAAAACGTCACAGAACTTTTCCAAAACATCAGAAAAATGTTCTCAAAATGTTAGAATATTTTCAAAATATGAGAACTGTTCTCAAATATTTGAAAATAATCTTAAAACGTCCGTAATGTGTCCTAAAGTTAAATAAAAATGTTCTAAATATTTCTACATTGTTGGGAAGTATTTTTTATTCAAGAATGTCGTAAAATGTACTCTAAAATGTTCTAAAAACGTCAAAAATGGTTTAAATAACCAAAAAAATCTCAAAACGTCAGTCAAGCTAATGAATGTTTCAAAATTATCTCAATTTGCTCACAAATTATTATAAAAGTTTCTGATAACGTCAGCAAAGTTTTCTAAAGGTTAAACTGTTTTTTATTTGAAACGTCAAAAAATTTCTAAAAATGTTCCTAACATTATAATTTTTTTCTGAAACGTTATAAAATTTTTCTCAAAATATAAAACTTTTTTTCAAATACAAAAAACGCCAATGTTTCAAAAGTTAAATAAAAATGTTCTAAAGCTAACATTTTTCTTAATTTATTTTATGACCTTTTTTGACTGAGGATATTATTTCTAATTATCAGACTTTCTCTTACAATGCAGGAACATTTTCGAAGCAATAATAATTTCCTACTTGAGAGCTTTAACAATTTAAAATACCCTTTTTATTGAAATTGTTTCTAAATATAACCACAAATAAATGGTCTTTCCTATACAATTTACGGTGGTTTCGATAGAATTGTTTTCGTAACGTTCCGGTTGGTTATTTGTATCACCTAACCTACCTTCGTCACTCTCATTAAAATTCCATCATGTAAATTTTTCGGACTCGCAAAGCAACCGCTCCCTCACTTTATTTATACAGCAGATAGTGGTAAACCGATACGAAACACCTGATAGCGAATGGAAACCCTCCCAGCCTAATATTTACCCCGGACACTCGGAAGTGGAAAGCCATGTAGAGCGAGCGGGGTTCCGGTTCCACGACTTCCCTCACAATTCTCACAATAAATGAATAAATTGTATCAAAAATAATACAGTTTTAAATCAACGTTTCAATTCTTCATTATTTTGTGATACCGGTTATTTTTTTTTTTTTTAAGTGCAGGAAGCGCGATAAAAATGCAAATTATCTGAAGGCGCGTTATGTATTCCATTAATGTTCGACACACAATTAATTTAATATTACTTAACTTGTATATTTCTATATATTCTTCGGAGTTGTTGGAGTAGTTTGCGTTAATTGTTTTAGTACTAGGAAGTAAATTTCTTGTAAAGACACTTTCCTTTCAATATTATCAGAGACTTGCATGCTTTAGCACCGACTTCCGCATTGGACGTTTATATTGGTTATAGCTTAATCCAATTCCCGTCGATAATGCGCGGTAATTCACCGGTCGGTCGGTGGTATCTCTTGCAATAAATATGACCTCTCACCTATAAATAATTATGCAACGTCTAAAAGCTTTCTCTAATAATAATAATAACATTATTATTATTAATAATGGTTGCTCTCGGAGCATTAATTTTAATAAACGATAAATCGAATATCGGTCGTAATATATTTACAAATTAATCAATTTGTAATATATTTTGTAGACAGGAAGAAGAGACGCGCTGCTTCCCGTCTTCGCTTGCATGCTGGCTTGGCTTGGCTTGGCTCGGCTTGCGCTTCATAAATACAAATTGGAATTAATTCATAAACGCGAAATCGATTGTGTGTGTTTGCAATTTCCATTCGGCATTCGCGTTATTCCAACACAAACTTCGTCTGCTGTGTATCCGCCGTCTTTAATCAATTGTAAGAAAGAATTAGTTTATTATTCAGTTAACGTACAGAAATATTTAGTTTAGTAGTAGTTTTTGGCCAAAAATAAGTTGTAATTTTTTTTTTGTTTTGAGATAAAGCTCAGGAAAAAAATATTTTAAAATTTTAAGAAATTAAAGAGAACATGTTTTTAAAATTTAGTAAACATGTATTTGATGTTTTGAGTATAAGAACTTTTTTGAGGTTTCAGAACATTTTCTGATGTTTTAAGATTATTTTTGAAAACTTGTTTTATATTGAAATCATGTTTTAACGTTTTAAATATATAAGAACATGTTTTGTCATTCTAAAATTATTTGTTGAAGTTTTGAGAATAACATTTTTGACGTTTTGAATAATTTTTTAATTTTGTTTTGGGTTAGAATAAAGATTCTGATGTTTCAAGAACATCAAAAACGTCAGTAAAGTGTTCTAAAAATACGTTGCAAATGTTCTAAATGTTGTAAAGTTTTCACATTGTTAGAAAATTATGTTTTTGGCGCTATAAACGTCATAAAATGTTTTTATCTAAGAATGTTTTAACATTTTCTTAAAACGTAATTTTCATTGTTTTGAAAGGTTAGGTTAGGTTATATTAGGTAAGGTTAGGTAAAATGTTTTTAAATACATTATTGACGTTTTGAGACTATTTTTTAGATCTCAAAACGTCAATAATGTGTTTCACAATGATATGAAAATGTTTTCTAAATGTTGCTACATTGTTTAAAAATATATTTCATCCAAGAATGTCATAAAATGTGCTCAAAAAGACAAATTTTTTTGAAATGTTAACAAAATACTCTCAAAGTGTCAGAACTGTTATTAGTGAACCTTATCGACGTGTCAAAATGTTCTACAGTTATCAATTTTTTTTTCCAAAATGACAAACAATGTTTTTAGAAGCCATATTGGTTGCTTTTATAAGTAATTGGTTTATGTCCTATTCGAAGGACCACGAATAACTTTTTTTTTAAATTTTTTTTGTATCAGTGTAGTAATTGTGGTAACTAATGATATATTTATATCCAAAAAAAACACGTAAAAAATGTTTTGTAAACAAACGTCAACAAAGTCTCAAAACACAAAAAACAAAAAAAGTTCTGTAAACGTCTAAAAACACAAAAAATGTCCTAAGTTACTAAAAAATGCTTCGTAAACATCAAAAATTGTCTCAAAACACTAAACAAATTTTTGCAAACGTCTAAAAACACAAAAATGTCCCGTTAAAGTTAAAAATTGTCTTGAAATACAAAAAAAGGTGTCAAAACACCCATCGATGTTCCGTAAACGTCTCAAAACATAAAAACTCGTTCGTAAAAACGTTTCAAAACACAAACATTTCAAAACACCAAACTATGTTTTGTGTAAACGTCTTAAAACACAAAAAAAGTTCTGTAAACGTCCAAAAAAGTCTCAAATTACTAAAAACTGTTCCGTAAATGGTTTAAAACACATTAACAGTTTCTTAAACTTGAAAAAATGGCTTTAAACACAAAAAAAAAATTGGTAAAAACGTCTCAAAACAACGAACAAGGTTTTGTAAACGTCTCAAAACACATTTTTTTTTTGCTAACGTTAAAAATGTTTAAAACACTATAAAATTGCCGCGGAAATAAAAAAATGTTTCAAAACACTAAAAAATGTTCCACTAACATGTTTTGAGATGTTCCATAAATGTTAAAAATGTTTTAAAACATTAAAAAATATTTTGTAAACTTTTTAAAACACAAAAAGTTTTCTAAAATCGTCTCGTAAAACCAAACAATGTTTTGTAAACGTCTCAAAACAATTTTTTTTGTAAACGTCAGAAAATGTATCAAAACACTTTAAAAAGTTTTGTGAAGGTCAAAAATTGTTTCAAAACACTAAAAAAGTCTCATAAATGTCAAAGAAATTTCAAAACACTAAACAGTGTTGTTTTGTGAACGTCTCAAAACACAAAAAATGTTCCGTAAACATCCAAAAACGTTTTAATTACCAAAAAATGTTCCGTAAATGTTTCAAAACATAATAATAGTCTCGTAAACTTTAAAAAATGTTTTAAAACACAAAAAATCTTTAGTAAAAACGTCTCAAAACACCGAACAAGGTTTTGTAAACATCTCAAAACACATTTTTTTTGTAAACATTAAACATGTCATAAAACACTATAAAAAGGAAGCTGAACTAAAATCTCAAAACATCAAAAATGTTCCATAAATGTTAAAAAAGTTTTAAAACACCGATTAATAGATGTACCCTAAACGTAAAAAAACGTTTCAAAACACAACCGTTTTCTAAAAATGTCTCAAAACACCAAACAATGTTTTGTAAACGACTCAAAACACAAAAAAAATTTCGTATACGTCAGATTATATCTCAAAACACTAGACAAAGTTTCGTGAAGGTCAAAAAATGTTTCAAAACACTAAACATCTCAAAACACCAAAAAAGTCTTGTAAATGTCAAAAATCTTTCAAAACGCCAAACAGTATTGTTTTGTAAACGTCTCAAAACACAAAAATTGTGCCGTAAACATTCAAAAACGTTTATAATTTTCAAAAAATGTTCCGTTAATGTTTTAAAACACAATAATAGTTTTGTAAACTTTAAAAAAATGATTAAAAACACAAAATTTTTAGTAAAAACATTTCAAAACACCAAACAAGGTTTTGTAACATCTCTAAACACAAAATTTTTATAAACGTCAAAAAATGTTTTGAAACACTAAAAAATGTTCCGTAGATATCTTAAAACATCAAAAATGCCCAGTAAATGTCAAAAAAATTTCAAAACTCCAAAAAATGTATCGTAAACGTCAAAAAACGTTTTAAAACACAAACAGTTTTCTAAAAAGCCTCAAAACACCAATTAATGTTTTGTGAATGTTTCAAAACACAAAAATTTCTTGTAAAAGTCAGAAAATGCCTCAAAACACTATAAAAAGTTTTGTGAAGGTCAAAAAATGTTTCCTCAAAAATGTAAAAAAACTTTTAAATTACTAAAAAATGTTTTGTAAACGTTTCAAAATATAATAAATGTATCGTAGACGTCAAAAACAACGCAACACAATTTTTTTTTCAAAAACGCCTTAAAACACCAAATAGTGTTGTTTTGTAAACTCCTCAAAACACAAAAAATGTTTCGTAAACATCCAAAAACGTTACAAATGTTCCGTAAATGTTTCAAAACACATTAATAGTCCTGTAAACTTTAAAAATTTCTAGTAAAAACTTCTCAAAACACAAATTTTTTATAAAATGTTCCGTAAACATCTCAAAACATCAAAAAAGTCTCGTAAATGTAAAAAAAACTCTTATAAAACCAAAAAAATGTTTTTTAAACGTTTCAAAATACAATATATGTATCGTAGACGTCAAAAAACGTTTTACAACACAAAAACACCAAACAGTGTTGTTTTGTAAACGCCTCAAAACACAAAAAATTTTCCGTAGGCATTCAAAAACGTTTCAAATTACCGAAAAATGTTTTGTGAAACATTTACACAAACACTATAATAGTCCTGTAAACTTTAAAAAATGTTTTAAAACACAAAAAACTTTAGTAAAAACGTTCCAAAACACCAAACAAAGTTTTGTAAACATTTCAAAACACAAAAATGTCTCAAAACACCATAAAAAGAACGCTGAATTAAAAATACGTCTCAAAACACTAAAAAATGTTTCGTAATCTTCTCAAAACATCAAAAATTTCCTATAAATGTCGAAAAAGTATTAAAACACTAAAAATGTCATTTCAAAACACAATAAATGTACCGTATACGTCAAAAAATGTTTTAAAACACAAAAGTTTTCCAAAAACATCTCAAAAAACCGAACAATGTTTTATAAACGTTTTAAAATACAAAAAATCTTTTGTAAACCTCAAAAAAGTCTCAAAACACCATAAAATATTCCGTGAAGGTCAAAAATTGTTTTAGAACACTAAACAATGTTTTGTAAACATCTCAAAACACCAAAAATATTCCGTAAATGTCAAAAGAGTTTCAAAACACCAAAAAATGTACCATAAACGTCAAACGTCTCAAAACACAAAAAATGTTTCAAAAACGTCTCAAAACACCAATCAGTCTTTTGTAAAATTCTAGAAAAACAAAAAATGTCCCATAATCGTCTCATACCACCAAAAAATGTTTTAAAACACAATAGTAGTTCCGTAAACTTTAAAAAATATCTTAAAACATTAAAAATCTAGTAAAAACGTCTCAAAACATTAAACAAGTTTTTAAACACGTCAAAAAATATCTCAAAATACCATAAAATGTCCCGTAAATGTCAAAAAGCTCTTAAAACACCAAAAAATGTAACTTAAAAAAACGTTTCTAAACTCAAAAAGTTTTCTAAAACGTCTTAAAACACTAAACAATGTTTTGTAAACGTTTTAAAAACCAACATTTTTTCCGTAAACGTAAAAAAAATGTCTCAAAACACTAAACATCTCAAAACACCAAAAAAGTCCCGTGAGCGTCAAATGAGCGTCTCACAAAACACAAAAAATGTTCCAGAAACGTCTCAATACTTTGTAAACGTCACAAAACACAAAAAATTTAACGTAAACATCAAAAAACGTATCAACACAAAAAAAAAAGTTTTGTAAATGGCAAAAAACTTCAAAAAATGTTTTACTATTCTAAAAACCGTTTTCATAGCATCAAAAATTGTTCTCAAAGTACTCAAAAATGATGTTAAAACAAAAAAGTTAATCAAGTAGAAAATGATCAGGGTGCCGACTCTGATGACTTTTGATATTGTCGATTTTTGTCATAGAAATTACGTCATTTTATTAAAATTTAATTAACGTTTGTATAATTTTACTAATATTACGTCACCGATGAAAAAAGTCACAGTAATCAGAATTTTCCCCTGAATGGTAAAACAAATAAATAAAATATTTCAGAACTATAAACGTTCTCAAAAGATGAAATAGTTGAAACATTTGTAAATTGAAAAAGTTTTAAAAAAGGTAAATTTTAAAATTTTCCGAAAACTACTCAAAATACTAGAATTGTCAAATTGTAAACGTCAAATGATCAAAAAATGTTCCGTAAACGTCAAAAACGTCTAAAAAAATGTTCTGTAAACATCAAATACTTCTCAATACACTTAATAATGTTTCTAAAACGTTTCAAAACACAAAAAATGTCCCGTAAACTCCAAAAAAAACCTTTTCGAATGACAAGAAAATGTTTCGTTAACGTCAAAGAAACGTCTCATTACACCAGAAACACAAATGTCCTGTAAACGTCAAAACAACTTCTCAAATTACCAAAGAATTTTCCATAAATGTCAAAAACGTCAAAACAATCTTTCTTAAGCATCAAAAAACGTCTTAAAACATTAAACAAAATCTAAAACGGGCCCAATACACAAGAAATGTCTCGTAAACGTCAAAAAAGTTTCTCAAATACCTAAAAATGTCACATAAACGTCAAAAATGACTCAAAATATAAAAAAAAACTTAAACGTCATATAACATCTCATAACACTAAAAAATGTTTCTAAAACGATTCAAAACACAAGAAATGTCCTGTAAACGTCAACAAAATTTCTCTAATGACTAAAAAATGTTCCCTAATCGTCTTAAAACAACAAAAAATGTTTCTAAAACGACTTAATATACAAAAAAAAATTGTAAACGTCAAAAAACTTTTTAAATTACCAACAAAATTTTCGAAAACGTCAAAACGTCTCAAAATTTAAAAAAAAAATTAAAACGTCAACAACAGTTTTAAAAAGGCAAGAAATGTTTTGCAAAACGTAATAACGTATAAAAACGTAAAAAACCGTAAAATAACGTAAAAATACGTCAGATGTGTTGTGAAAATTAAAAAATAATAAAACAAGCACAATAAAGTATATAAAATTTATTAAAACAACCTAACCTTAAAAATGTCAACAATTATCAGAATTGTGATCAAATTATTACAAATATTTTATCAACATTTCATAAAATGTTTTTAGTGCTAACTAATTTTGATTAATTCTTCATTTTTTTCTTAGTATGTTAAAAAGGTTCTTTGAATGTCAGAAATGCTTTCATAATTTTTTTGTCAATCGTAAATGTCTGAAAATGTTGTAATGTATGTTGCTTACTAATACTTACCACATAAATTCTTTAAATATAATTCAGTTAATTACAATCAATATATTTTATTTAATTTTAATGTACAGTATCGCCAAGGTAACGCATTTTAAAATATTTTCACCTTCTTGGATTCCCAAATCAATATTCTTATATTAAAATCTCTCAATCGAAACATGATCGATTATCACGGCTGAACTAACAAATTCGACCGTTTCTTACAGCATTGAAATTATCCATTGTTTCGCTCGGTCAAAAAACACAAAGAGTATGGAATATGTATACCGTGAAGACGAAACCGACGGATTTCCGGACGCAAATCTGCGACTAAACAAAAATGATCCGTAATGACGTCATTCTTTTTAAAACGAAACTCAACCATTCGAGGCGTATAATTGAATTTGTTAAATAAAAATGGTCGAGCGACTTTATTGAAAATGTCAAGGGTTGAATTGGATTAATCAGGGAATATTGATTATAAAATAAAATACTAATTAGAACGTATTTTTATATGCGGTTTGAATGGTGCATGTGATTGCGTACACGACTAATTAACACGGTTTGTGTTTTAATGCGGATCGTGTCGCGTTAATTATGAATTCTGGTTCAGTCTATAAAATAAAATAAAGTGTGCGCGATTTGAAATGGATGATGAAGGTATTTTTTATTGAGTCATAAAAAACAAATATTAAAATCTCATTTACCACCAAAATAGTTTTATAATAACTTTGCGAAAAATGTGATTTTAATGCAGCAGTTTTTTCCCAAGGATAATCTCCCAAATCTTCAACTTGACTAATCAACATGGTTGATATAATAATATAATAAAAGTTCCGATCACAATCTGTTGAGTAAACGTAAGGTATGAAATGAGTAATAACAGTCCCCGGAGTCGGCGACCCATAATGGGCGATATTCATAAGCCACATATCATAATCATGCTTCAGTTTTTTAATAACCTTTTGTTTGTTTGTTGGGGAATATATAATGAATGCGTAACTAGCTTTTAGCTAGCGAGCTATACATAGCTGCGAAGGTGTTTCTACTGTCTCTAATTATGAATGACAAGGGCTCATGGGTCCGTTCCCATGCGTGGAAATCTACCGGAAAGAAGGAGCGGATGTTGCGTCGCACTTGGCTGCCTTCTGGTCTGCTCTTTATATTTTTTTACGTACGTTATTTTGTTATAATATGAACGTTGGTTGGCTCAGACAATGCTTCAACCGAACCCACACACACTCACACACTTGATACTGCATTGCATTATATTACAATAGAAAAATATCATACCTACTGCAGGTAGATTGTCTTTAAATAATCTTAAGAAGTAAGTCTCTACAATACGAATTAAATACTATAATTTTTGAAATTGAAGTTTAAATTGATGATTAATATGTTATTCTTTTATTTCAGGTGAGTTATTAGTTTAAATCTACAAATGCAGAATGCAGGTATGGTACTTTATTTGTTAGTAGTAGTCGGTCGTTAACTATAATTTGATTTTTTTAAATTATAATTTTTTTTGTTGAATAGAAAGTTGGCCGGATATGACCTCAATTAGTCTAGATTTGTTTTTATTATGGCCGGATTTATTTTAATTTGGCCGGATTTATATTAATCAACCCGGATTTATTTCAATCAGGACGGATTTGATCTAAATAAGGTTAGGGCAGGCCGGATTTTACTAAAGTTTGGCCGGATTTATTCTAAATACTTTTATCAAAATTTAATAAGGACAGATTTTATGGAAATAAAGCTAGAGTTGCCTTAATCAGGCCGGATTTTGCTTAAATTTGGCTTGATTTATGTTAATTTGGCCGGATTTATATTAATCAGGCCGGAATTTATCAAAATAAGACCCGATTTATCTTAATTGGGCCGGATTTTATTAATATTTTACCGGATTCATTTTAATTAAGACGGATTTTACCTAAATGAGGTTGGGGTAGGCCGGATTTTACTAAAATTTGGCCGGATTTATCTTAAATACTTCAAATTTTATTAAAATTTAATTTAATCGGGACAGATTTTATGTAAATAATGCTAGAGTTGCTTTAATCAGGCCGGATTTTGCACAAATTTGATCAATTTTTTTTTAATTCAATTTAATTAGTATGGATTTTATTGAAACAATGCCAAAGTTGTCTTAACTAGACCGGATTTTACTAAAATTTTGTCTGTTCTATGTTAATCTTAATTTTATTAGGCCGGATTTTACTTAAATCTGGCCGGATTTATCTTGAAAAGGTTGAATTTTATCAAAATTTTGCCGGATTTAATTTAATCAGTATGGATTTTATGGAAACAATGTTAAAGTTGTCTTAACTTGACCTGATTTTACTAAAGTTTTGTCAGTTTTTGTTAATTTTGCCGGATTTTTACTTAAATAAAGCCGAATTTGTTTTAATTAGGCCGGATTTTACTAAAATTTGGCCGGATTTATTTTAATCAAGACGTATTTTATCTAAATAAGGTCGGATTTCTCTTAACCATGCCGGATTTTAATGAAAATTTTAATTTTAATGTCAGTCTGTCCGGATTTTACTTAAATAAGGCCGGATTTGTCATAATTAGGTCGGATTTTACTAAAATTTTGCTGCTTTTATGTCAAACTTGTCACATTTTATCTAAAAAAGGTTGGATTTGTTGTAACTAATCCAGACTTGATTTCACTAAAATTTTTCAGAATTTGTGTTAACTTTTACCGAATTAATTCTGAATTTGTTTTAATTGGGCCGGATTTTACTAAAATTTGTTTGGATTTATTTTAATTAATCTAATTAAGGCCAGATTTGTCTTAACTAGGTTGAAGTTTACTAAAATTTTGCAGTATTTATGTTAATTTGGACGGACTTTACCTAAACAAGGTCGAATTTGTTTCAATTATTTTGGATTTTACTAATATTTTGCCATATATATGTTAATTTTGCCGGATTTTATCTAAATAAAGCCAGATTTATCTTAATTAGGCCGAATTTGTCTTAACTAGGCCGGTTTTTATCAACATTTTGGCCGAATTTAATTTAAATAACGCAAATTTTACTTAAATTTTGAGGCGTTTATGTTAATTTTGACGGATTTTATCTAAATAAAACCGGATTTTACCAAAACTTGGGCGGATTTATTTTAATCAAGACAGGTTTTATCTAAATAAGGCTGAATCTGTCTTAATTAGGCCAGATTTTATCTTATCCAGACCTCATTTTAATATTTTATTTTGTTCTTGTTCGTCAGTTATATATTTATTATTTTTAAGATATGTTTTATACATTTTGGCCGGATAACTGTGTTTTTAGTTCATAATTCTTTATGTTGTTTTTGGCTAGTTTCTTTAAGATTTCTATACTTTTTAAACATTTTGATCGGGTTTCTGTGTTTTTACGACGAATTTTTACGCTGCTTGGTCTGATTTCTGTGGTTTTTGGCAAAATGTTCAAGTTTTTTGCCTGGTTTTTGGCTGAATTCATTAAAACTGGTATATTTTTTAAACATTTTGGCCGGAAATCTGTGTTTTTAGTTTATAATTCTGTGTTTTTTGGCAAAATTTTTATGTTTTTGGCCGGATTTTTGTGTTTTTGTTCTTTTGTATTTTTATGACGATTTTTTATGTTGTTTGGACGGATTTCTATGTGTTTTTGTCTGAATTTTTGTGTTATTGGCCGGATTGTTTAAAATTTGTACATTTTGCCCGGGTTTGTGGTTTTTTTGGAATGAATTTTTATGTTTTTGGCGGTTTTTTGGGATTTTTGGCCAAAATTTGGCCAAGTTTTTGTCCGAATTTTATAAAATTGGTATACTTTTCAAACACTTTTGTAGGTTTTCTGTGTTTTTTTGGCCATTTCTAAGAATTACTGCTACACTTATATGCGCGCCTGGTGCTATTTTTTGCTCGTTGGATGGTGAAGCTAACATAACAACGTTCTATGCCCACGACTGACGTCACACGTTAATTGTGAGCATACAAAGTCATAAGCCAAGTGCCCTATAATAAGATTCATTGACATTTTGGTAGATTAAGTGCATAATAATGTGTTTTCATTTATGCGTTTAACACCAAGTTTTTTCCTATTGCCCACAACTGCGTTGGCAAAAGAATTGTCTATATGTGTATATGGTTTAAGGTTTGAACTGAAGTTGTATTCTTATATTGGTAGTGAATTGTCATTTTTTTTAAATATTCTTAAGTGATATCATGTATCTAAAACTTTAGTTATGTTTCTGAAGCGTCAGTTATGTTCTTAGTGTAAATGTAGTTTTACTAACGAAGATATTTATTGCTCTGATCAGACAAAAATAATATTTGTAGTAAACACAATGTAATTCTCCTTTATACCTCTCTCATTGTTATTTTTTCTCACACTCGCCATACGTTTATCGGCTTTTATAATCCAATCATGAATTTTTTTGGGAAGCCGGATGGAACGTATAGGTAGACGGACAGGTGGACGGACACAGCAGGCGCACAGTCAGCAGCACATGCAGGTTTTCAGAAGGGGCACATGCTCGTTTGGCCCGCTCGTTCCCATTAAAAAGGAAGAGGAACGAACATCTGGTGGCAGCAGCGGACGTTAATTCCACAGACACGTTATTATAACCCAATAAAACAATCGATTAAGATTAAATTTTACAAATTACTAACTAAAAAATATGTAAAAAGATCAACGAACTGATGAACCCATTTAATAGAAGAAAAAATAATGAAGGCCTGAGAAAATGCACAATAAAATAAATCGTCTTAACAGGATCGATTCTACAACATGCAGAACAGAACGCACGTCTCTTATTACATTACACATCATCCAGCAATCCTACGAAGCGTAACGCATCAATCGAATTAATAAATATTAATATAAAGAGGCGCAATAAATATCGCATACATTATTGAACGGATCCGGAAGTTTTAAGAGCGAGCGAGCGAGCGAGCTTCTTAAGTTTTACGAGTAGCAGGGCCGTTATATACAATATTGCAAAATGTGTGTTATTTTTTTGTATCTTATTGTTTATTAACGTGTGAATTCTTGCCGAGGAGTCTCTGCGGTTTCATGCAAGGTGCATGGGAACGTCAGGGAATTATTTTATTACATTATGTTATTGGTAGGCCGCCTGCTGCGGCTTTAGTTCAATTTCAATTAATTAAAATCGGATGTTGAGCGTGTCAACAGGGTGTCTGAAATATGAAAATTTGCAGTTGAATTGAACTTTGTCTCTTTTGTCATCATATTTACGCTATAAGGGCACAATTTTGCATTTTATAGACCGGATTTACACTTTTAAACGCCGGCTTTACATTTTAATATTTATTTACACTCTCAAGGCCGAATTTACGTTTTTAAAGGCAAGATTTACACATTAAATGCCAGATTAACACTTTTAAAAGCCGGATTTACACTTTAAAGGCACAATTTTACTCTTTATAGGCCGGATTTACATTTTTAAAGGCAAGATTTACACATTAAATGCCAGTTTTACAGTTTTAAAAGCCGGATTTACGGTTTAAGGTCACAATTTTACACTTTATAGGCTTTATTTACACTGTTAATTGCCGGATTTACATTTTAAAAGCTGGATTTACACTTTAAACGCCGAATTTACGTTTTTAAAGGGAAGATTTACACATTAAGTGCCAGATTTACATTTTTAAAAGCCGGATTTACACCTTTAAAGGCTGGGTTTATACTTTTAAAAGCTTTAAAGGACCTAGTTTACGTTTTTAAAGGCAAGGTTTACACTTTTAAAAGTTAGATTTATACTTTAAAGCCGGATTTATACTTTTAAAAGCTAAATTTATATTTTTATGGGCGGGATTCATGTTTTAAATGGACCGATTTACACTTTAAAGGCAATTTTAGACTGTAAAAGCTTGCATTTACATTTCAAAGACCGGATTTACACGTTTTACAATAATCAATCTAATATTGTTGAAAATGTATTTTATTTTTAATGGCCGGATTTTTAGTTTTTTTAATATCAAATCATTTATTTTTTATAGAAGGCCAGTTTTATTAAACATAAATAAGGATTTATACTTAACAAGGCCGGATTTATTTATGATTACGCTTGATTTATTTAAGATAACGCCAAATTTGCTCATAATAGGATTAGATTTATATTTAATAACAACATCAAATTTATGGTTCAGGAAAATAGGTTTGTGTGTAAGGCCGGATTTGTGCATAACTAAGCCTAAAAGATTGGATTTGGACTGTATTTATGTATATTAAAGCTGGATTTATGTATACTAAGGCCGGATTAATGTGTTCTATTGCTGATTTATTATATACTAAGGCCGGATCTTTGTATAAATCTAGATTTATGTATATTAAGGTCGGATTTATTTATACTAAGGCCAGATTTATATATACCAAGGCCGGATTAATGCTTTAGAAAGACAGACTTATGTATAAATTTGGACATATGTATGTACACTAAGGCCGGATTTACGTATATTATGGCAGGATTTACGTATACTAAGGCCGGATTTATGTATACTGAGGCCGGAATATTTCTTTAGAAATGCAGATCTATGTATAAATCTGCTTTTATGTACTTTAGGGCCGGATTTTTGTTTAATGAGGCCGGATTTATGTATACTAGTGCAGGATTTATGCATACCAAGGCCGGATTATTGCTTTATAGAGACAGACTTATGTATCAAGCTGGATTTTGAACATAATAACGCCGGATTTGTGCATATTTAGGCTTAATTTGCGCGTATAATCTATGGTTTGTGCATAAATGGCTGGGTTTATGAATCAAAAGTCGGATTTATTGATTAAAAGCCATATTTGTGCAAACAAAACTGATTTAATACTTTATTTTGCATATAAGACTAATTTTTGTCTTTTAAATGCAGGATTTGTGCAAATGGAGAGCTGGATTCGTGTATTTGATACTCAAATGTATGCATAACAATCAAATTTAAGCTCCAAATTTGCAAAATTGTAAATTTAATTGCAAAAAATAATAATTTTAACAATCAAGGCTTGATTCGCGCTTAAAATAACGGATTTATGTTTTAAAAGTTTAGATTTATGCATTAAAAGCAGAATTTTATGTTTGTGTCAATTGTTTTTGACAGTTTGATGACAATATTCAATGTTGCATAAGATAGTTGCGTATAAATTAGTATCTTATATCAATTGTCTATGAGTTATTAGCGGGTGGTTTAGAATGAAGTCCTCGCCCACCTGTCCAAGTGTTTGTCATCAAAGAATTGGAAATTATTCTTTCTTGTCGTGTTCCTGCAGCTATTAAACATGAGAGAATTATTGACAGATGTCATTAAGTTAGAAAACAAAGTTGACGCAACTTATTTTTTGATCATCTACACTTAGGTGGGTGGGCGGGCACTAAGTTTATGAATTATGAGCGGGCAGATTAGAATAGTATCCCCGCTCACCCGCCCAAGTGCTTGATTATAATATAACAAAAATTAATTTGATCCTCAAATTGACAAATTAATTTTTTATTGCGTCAATTCACAACACAACAAAAACAGAAAATAATGTAATGGCACTACAGGTGTTTGAAACCACCTGCAACGTGCATTAAAATAATAAAAATTGGCAAGCACGCACGAGGACTCGGTCGTCTTGTACCACCAGCCAGCCAGAATGAATCTCATGCAATTCATCCATCGATGATAGTAGTGTTCGTGTTTATAAATATTGCTCCATATTGCTATTTCAAGAATTACAACACGTTTTCATAATACACATTGCACATTCGTGGTGACTCCCACGCTAGATGTACGAGAAGCAACGAACGCTGACGAAGTCGCGCGCAGTTACAAAAGGTGAGCGAGACACTGTCGCTCGCTCTAGTGTGTGCGGTAGAATATAATTTCAGAGAGCGGTTTTCAGAAAATCTCCGATTGAAGAGCGACCAGTCCCATGTTGTCCGCGTACGGGTGCGGTCAACCAGGTGCGCTATAATAATCACTCGTCCTACAAGTAGTTGTACTGACTGACACACTTTTCTTGTGTTTTATGATTTTTCAAGTGATTTAATTTATTATATTTGGTGCAGTGCTAATTAATTAAGATTGTTATGGTGTCTCTGATGTTGATTGATAGCGTTCAATCAATGTTTTTATTATTATTATTGGATTACTTCAAAATTTTCAAATTGTGTTGTTGAGGCCGTTTTCAAAGGGCGGCCTTCCATATGCGCACTCTGGCGGATACGGATAGGAACACTTTACCTAGGGGGTGGGTTCGACAGGCAGTGATGGGGGTCCTCAGGTGGAAAGAACTACCCACGGGACGGAGCAGCGATAACATACACAAAACGGCCACATTACAGGTAAGGGATGAAGGGGCTGTTCATATTTTGTACTTTTAGAGAAATCTCTTAAGTTGGTCACCACATGCCTCTGGACACCTGTTCCACCATCCGTGTAATGACGAATAATGATAATCCTTTCCAAATCTCTTTTCTTAACATAATCCTGCAATTAGCAACGATTAAACCACCACGATTTCTATTTAAAGGATTAGATTTGCAATGAAATAAATCTCTTATTACCTTAATTAAAGTTTCAGCAACAATAATAAGTTTGTATCATCTCATGCTTTAGGATACATAATTTGGCATCAGTGGGTTTTCTTAAAATAATACTTATCTAATGAAATAATAAAACTGTAAGTTTCTTCTTACGAATACATTACTAGTTTCGGCTCGACTAGAGTCTTCTATGGATGTAATAAGTTAACTGAGTAAACTTAAAAAAACATAAACATGAATGATCACGAACTATTATGAAATAATTAAATAATTTATGCAAACTCAATCACAGCGGTCAAGCACAGACAATTGTTTCGGTTCTATAATCCTCGTCAGTGTGCCTTGTATGACTATAGCATTACATAATTAACAACTTCTTACCAACGTGATTCTAAGTAGAAGAGGGTGAAATGATGCGATATTTATTAATGTATGTAAATATTTTTAGGTCACTAAAGTATTTTTGTTTTGAAATTACGGAAAATTGATCAGTTTTCAGTAAATTGATTCAATATTTATAACAAATTATGAATCTAAACATGTTCTCTGGATGCATTCAATGCTTTTAATCTTAATTTCTCAACCGCAACTTTAAATTTTGTAGCGGTTACTGCGCGAGCTTTAATGTTTTACAAAATTACGGAAAATTGGTTTGTTTTTGTCAATTAAAGACAGGTTTGGTGGGAATAACAGTTTTAAATCTATTTTTTTTGTATGGATTTAATGATTTTTATTTAGATTCTTCTAACCGTAACTTAATATTGCTTACGGTTACTAAATGAGATGCAATTTAGTAACTTAATTTTGCTGAAAATTACGGAAAATTGATTATTTCTTAAAAAAATAGAGCTTTCAATGGGGTTTTCTGTAAGGAACCAAAGATTCTACTTCCAGTTTTTTGATCTGCAACTCAATATTTCTTGTGGTTACTACGTGAACTTTAATTTAGATAGCAAGTTTTGACGGAAAATTGATATATTTCCGTTATTTACGTCCATCTTTGTTAAAAACGAATGCTTTGAATAAATTTTATGTTTGGTTTCAATTGGTTCTTTGTTTTGTAGTTTTTAAATTTTAATTCAATATTTTTAATGTTACCGAATTAGCTTCAATTTAATAAAAGAATTCTGATGAAAATTACGGAAATTGATTGATTCTATTATTTAATTAACATAATAGCTTTGAATGGGTTTTCTATAAGGAACCCAAGCTTGCACTTTCAATTTTTTAAACCGCTACTTAATATTTCTTGTGGTTACTGCGTGAGCTTCAATTTAGTAACACAATTTTGACGGAAAAACGGAAAGTTGATATATTTTTGCTATTTATGGTCATTTTTGTTGAAAACAAAAGCTTTCAATAAATTTTCTGTTTGCTTTCTAATTTTTCAAACTAGGATTAAATATTCTTAGCGATTACTGCGTTAGCTTCAATTCAGTAAAACAATTCCGTAATTTTGTAAAAAAAAAATCAAAATTGTTTTTTTTTTCTTTCAAAAAAATTCAAAAATTTTAAACAAGTTTTTTTGAATTTTCAAAATTGCTTTATTTTTTTCAAAAATTGCAGCTGTAGCATCAAATTTTTCTTTTTTTTCAAGCGTTTGAAGTTTTTTGTCCAAGAAGGAAGAGCTCAAATTTTTTGATGACCAACATTTATGTGGGTGGGTGGGTTACTTCAGGTCATGATCATTACCAACGAGTAGATTGAAGTGAAGTGCCCACACACCTGCCCAAAAGTTTGTTATCAATAAACTAGTTTTGCAAGCCTTAGAAGTGGGTGGGTGCGACACTTTATATTATGATTAGCATTTAAACTGCTCATTTAACCGCTAAAAAGTTTGTTATCAAAAAAATAGAAATTTTTCTTCTTTGTAAACATTAGAAGTCTTTTTGTTCAAGAAGAAGTAGGTGATCAATCTTTTGATAACTAACACTTGGATGGGTGGGTGAGTCACTTGACATTATAATTACTGGAGTGCCTACTCACCCGCCCAAAAGTTTGTTATTAAGAAATCAAAAGTTTTTTTGCTTTGCATGCTTTAGAAGTCTTTGTCAAAAATCGGGGAATGTTTTGATGACCAACACTTTTGGGCTGAAATTTTTTCTAATAAGTTTTCTTTTATCTGTTTTCATATTAGTTTGTTTTGTGCTGCTTGGTGCAATGGTCATAATATTGTCCTTTTGTGGTATTTCTACACTTCTTTTGGTTGTTCTTTACTTGCGCTTTTCTGGTGAAACAATTTGCTTGTAATCATAAGCTATAGTAACCTATCCGTTTGCCCAAGTGTTTGGTTATCTAGTGATTGGAAGTGTCTTCTTTTTGCGAATGTCGGTAGTTATTTAGTTAGAGGAAGAGATGGTGATATCCAACTTCTTGATAACAAACACTTGGGTGGATGGATGGGCTACAAAGTTTATGATTGTGTGCGTATAGTTTTAACTGGAGTGACCCACCTACCCGCCCAAATGTTTGTTATGCAGGGGTTGGGTTTTTAAACTCTTTGCAAACGTCAGTAGATATTAATTCAGGGGAGTAGAGGGTGATATTCAATCCCTGGAAAACAAACTTGGGTGGGTGGGTCACTCTAGCAGAGTGTTTGTGATCCAGAAGTTGGATGTTTCTTTGGCTTGGCTATGGTTGAAGCAAGGGTTACCGTTGTGTCTGCATACTTAGTTGTTTAGTGATTGGAAATTTTTATTACTTGGATGGGTGAATGAGTCACAGAGCTTTAGTAGTCGTTAAGTTAGAGGAGAAGAGGGTGATATTCAATCCTTAGATAACAGATACTAGGGCAGGTGGGTGGGTCACTCACTCTAACTGAAACTATTGCTCAAGTGTTAGTAATCAGTAATTGGAAGTTTCTTCTTCTTGCGAACGTTACTACTTTTTAGTCAGGGTAGTAGAGGGTGACATTTAAATCTTTGATGACTAACAGTTGGGTGGGTGGGTGGGTTACATAATTTATGAATACGAGGGACTGTTTTTGACTCGAGTGACCCACCCACCCGCCTAAGTGTGTGGACACAACGGCGATCCGACCATCGAACAGCGCTCCGAGTATAGAACACTAAAATTTGTTCTAAGCTCGGACCCTCGCACACCGCTCGAGCCTCGTATTTATATTGAACTGAAACTTTTTTAGCGGCGTGAGAATAAAATTATTACATTATATTTTTTAATTACTAAATAATTTTACTCTTACTCCTATAAAAAAAAGTTCGAGCGGTGTGCGAGGGTCCGAGCTTAGAACAAATTTTAGTGTTCTATGTTTGGCTGTTTATTGGTCGGAGCGTTGTTTGATGGTCGGATCGCCGTTGTATTCACAACCAGGATTGCATGTTAACCTCTTCTTTCACTTTTTTGGTGGATTTTTGTGACCATGGGTTGGCAAAATGGTTTCCATGTGAGACGCGAGGAGGTGCTCTTATAACAAACAAGCTACCTGCTCTGGTAGGTCAAAACGAAAGTATTGGGTTTGATCTTTGGTCATTGACATAATGTTCAATTTTATGAAATTTAGAGTTGGGAAGCGGGGAGGGGTCTAATATTGATAGTTTAATTTTTTTGCATATTTTATAAATATAAAAAATTTTGTATGGCAAAAAATGCATTTTGTGGTTGCTGTGAATGAACACATCTTTTCTACCTGTAGCCACCGATTAGATAAATAAACAAATTCACAATTCTGTCTAAAATTACGGAATATTGATTTGTTTTACTTAATAATTTGGGTGGCACAAGAGCTTTTAATTGATTTTCTGCATGAATTTGTTGCTTATGTTGTTTTATGTTTTATTCTTTTTTAAATCAACAATTTTTCTTACAGTTTCTGCATGAGATTCAATGAAGTAACATAATTCCGTTGAAAATTACGGAATATTGATTTGGTTTTTTTTGGTTCCGACTGTGTTTTGTATCAATCATGACTTCTAATTCTAAATTCTTAAACCGTAACTTGATACTTTTATAGGTTACTGCTTGATTGCATGTTTGGTTAGCAAGTTACTGACGGAAATTACGGAAAATTGATTGTTTTTGATAAGTTACAGTCAATTTTTTTGAAACAGAAGTTTTAAAACATATTTTTTGTACGAATCAAGGCTTCTAATTCTAAATTCCTAAACCGTAATTTGCTACTTCTTTAGGTTACCACGTGATTACATGTTTTGTTAGCTGTTTTGTTAGCAAGTACTGACTAAAATTACGGAAAATTGATGTTTTTTGATTTGAAGTTACAACAAATTTTTTTGAAATGTAAGTCTTAAAACATATTTCTTGTACGAATTAAGGCTTCTAATTCTATGTTCTTAAACCGTAACTTGCTACTTTTTCAGGTTACTACGTTATTGCATGTTTTGTTAGCGAATACTGACGGAAATTACGGAAAAATGTTTGTTTTTGATAAGTTTTACAACAAAAAAATTTGAAATAAAAGTTTTAAAACATATTTTCTGTACCAATCAAGGCTTTTAATTCTAAATTCTTAAATTGTAACTTCCTACTTCTTTAGCTTACCACGTGGTTGTATGTTTTGTTAGCAAGTATTGACGGAAATTACGGAAAATTGATGTTTTTTGATAAGTTACAGTCAATTTATTTTAAACAGAAGTTTAAAACATATGTCCTATACGAATGAAGGCTTCTAATTCCAAATTTCTAAACCGCAATTTGCTACTTTTTTAGGTTACCGCGTGATTGCATGTTTTGTTAGCAAGTATTGACGGAAACAGAAGTTTTAAATCATATTTTCTGCATGAATTAAGGCTTCTAATTTTAAATTCTAAAATCGCAACTTGCTTCTTCTTTAGGTTACCGCTTGATTGCATGTTTTGTTAGCAAGTATTGACGGAAATTACGGAAAATTTATGTTTTTCAGTCAATTTTTTTGAAACAGAAATTTTAAAACATATTTCTTGTACAAATCAAAGCTTCTAATTCTAAATTCCTAAACCGCAACTTGCTACTTCTTTAGATTGCCACGTGATTGCAAGTTTTGTAAGCAAGTACGGACGGAAATTACGGAAAATTGATGTTTATTGATAAGTTACAGTCAATTTTTTTGAAACAGAAACATTTTCTGTACGAATTAAGGTTTATAATTTCAAATTCTTAAACCGAAACTTGCCACTTCTTTAGGTCACCACGTAATTGCATGTTTGTTAGCAAATACTGACGGAAATTACGCAAAAAAGTTTGTTTTTGATAAGTTACAACAAAAATGTTATTTCCTGTACCAATTAAGGCTTTTAATTCCAAATTTTTAAACTGCAGTTTGCTACTTCTTTAGGTCACCACATGATTGCATGTTTTGTTAGCAAGTTACTGACGGAATTTACGGAAAAATTGATTGTTTTTGATAAGTTACAGTCAATTTTTTTGAAACAGAAGTTTTAAAACATATTTTTTGTACGAATCAAGGCTTCTAATTCCAAATTTCTAAACCGCAATTTGCTACTTTTTTAGGTTACCGCGTGATTGCATGTTTAGTTAGCAAATATTGACGGAAATTACGGATAATTGATGTTTTACAGTAAAATTTTTTGAAACAGAAGTTTTAAATCATATTTTCTGCATGAATTAAGGCTTCTAATTTTAAATTCTAAAATTGCAACTTGCTACTTTTTTAGGTTACCGCTTGATTGCATGTTTAGTTAGCAAGTATTGGCGGAAATTACGGAAAATTTATGTTTTTCAGTCAATTTTTTCGAAACAGAAATTTTAAAACATATTTGCTGTACCAATCAAGGCTTTTAATTCGAAATTCTTAAATAGCAGTTTGCCACTTTTTTAGGTTTACTACCTAATTGCATTTTTGTTACCAAGTACTGACGGAAATTACGGAAAAATGTTTGTTTTTGATAATATACATCAATTTTTTTGAAATAAAAGTTTTAAAACATATTTCCTGTACCAATCAAGGCTTCCAATTCTAAATTCTTAATCAATAACTTGCTACTTTTTCAGATTACCACGTGATTGCATGTTTTATTAGCAAATACTGACGGAATTACGGAAAATTGATTGGTTTCGATAAGTTACAGCTAAATTTATTGAAACAAATATTTTAAAACATATTTTCTGTACGAATCAAGGCTTCTAATTCCAAATTCCTAAACCGCAATTTACTACTTCTTTAGGTTTGCCACGAATTTGCATGTTTTATTAGCAAAGACTGACGGAATATACGGAAAAATGTTTGTTTTTGATAAGTTATAACAAAATTTTTTGAAACAAAAGTTTTCAAACATATTTTCAGTACCAATTAAGGTTTCTAATTTGATATTTTTAAACCGCAACTTGCTACTTCTTTAGATTACCACGTGATTGCATGTTTTGTTAGCAAGAACGGAGGAAAATGACGGAAAATTGATTGTTTTTAATAAGTTAGGAGCTTTAAATTTTTTTAAATTAAAGGTTAAAACATATTTCCTGCATGAACCGATGCTACTAATTCCAAATTTACAAACCTTAACTTATTATCTCTTCAGGTTATCATGTGACTGCATGTTTGATTAGCAAGTATTTACAGAAATTACGGAAAAGTTATGGTTTTTTTAAAGTTAAAATGATAAATTGCAACAAACTAAAAGCTTCTAATGGATTCAATGTGTGGATTCAATGTTTTTAATTTTATTTTTTTGTTTGCAATATTATATTCAAAGCGGTTACTACTTGACATGCAATATAGTAACTCAGTTCTGTCACAAATGACGGAAAATTGATCAGTTTTGGACAATTGTGGCAATTTTAAAAGAAAATAGGAGTAGATTTTTTATGTAGATTAGGTGCTTCTAGTTCCAATTTTTCAAACGGCAATTTGATATTGCCAAAGATTACTACAATATAATAACATAATTTTGACGGAAATTACGGAAAAATATTGAAGAAATAAATAATATCCGGAACTTGATATTCTTAGTGGTGACTAAATGAGCTCTAATTTAGTAACAAAATTGTTTTATTTTTGTTATTTAAAAACGAATAACATTTCCCAATTCGACTGAACAAATTTAAAAATAAATAACTTTCTTGAAATTAATCATTTGTTTATTATTAAATATGAAACTAGTTAGAACGTTCTGGTTTCCTCATGACGAATTGTGAAATCTCAGCTTAACAAAAATATACATTTCATGTCTGACTCATAAATGCAAATCTGGTTACACGAAGAAGAAGCCTCGGGGATATATCTGAAACTTTTAATACTTGGTAATTTGTTTTCGTTCTCTTTATTGCTGCAATAACGTAATTCAGCTGGAATCAATAGCGAAACTTCTCTCCAGTCGTTGCTGGCACAGACGACGACAGTAGCAAAAAAAACAAACAGAAAATATCGAATTATATTTGGATAGTCGTTTGATTAAAAATTAATTATATAATAGTCAAATTATTACATAAAATTGCTTGCAACTTTCTATGTTATATATTTTTTGCCAATGGAATGGAAAGTTTTTTACAAAAGATCAAACCATATTTAAAACAAACTAACTTTCACCATTTGGCTTGCGGAAAATATAATATACAACATAACAGCATCGATTTTCTTCTCCATGCTGAGCTCGCTAGTGAGTTCGTTCGTGAGCTCATCCGGCTTAAGACAAAAATTAATTCAATTTGCAAAGTATAATTTTTGAATGGAATAACTAATCCGTAAAATTCCCAAGCCCAACAAAGGAACAATGAGTTTGTAATTAAGTAGGCAACGTTTAGTCCGTTCTCTTTAAAACCTTCAAAGCGATTAACAACAGGTTTAAGACGTTATTAGTTTTTCACTAATATTACACTAATAGCCTCGCTTCGCTTATTCGTGATGGATGGGAAAAACAGATTCGAATGCATGCATTTATTACACAATTAAATCAATTTATAACTGAAAGTATTGACATAATTTCGTTCATAGGGCACCGTCTGGTCTGTGGCAATCAATATTACAAAGAAACCTCTCACTGTTATGCTAATTCAGCTGCTGATAACAAACAGCGGGCAGGTAGATGACGGATTGGATGTTATTTCACAAAAATAATAAGTTTGAGAAAATCAAATATTTTTATTTGCAACACGCAATATGTTTTATTTATTCTAAATAGGAAAACATTAGTCAACGAAAGTGCTTTTTATTGTCACAACCAAACAAGATTAATCAATTTCAATGGAATTTTATTTGTGTTTACGCAATCAGCGCAGGAAATATCAACTTGTGGGCTGATAATTTTTAATTAATCAATAGAAAATAACTAATTAATGCAATAAATTAATTAAATTGTAGCCAATTGTAAGAATATGTTTTTATTTTAGTTTTTAATCACAAATTTCATCTGTAGAAGGATCTAGTAGAGCTAGTAACCATCAATTACACTTAAAAGTCTGATTTGTCTCAACAACTATTTAACAAATGAGTCATTATCGAGGTCATTATTTAATTTTAAAAATCCTCAAATAGTTTTTCAGCACAAAACACAAGCTTTGCTTCCAGGAAATGCATCACGACACATCCTTGCCATTAAAAGATTTTTTATTTGTTTGTAAAAAAGAACGTTGACGCAATTGTCGGTTGACTCTACGTGCTCGCGATGAAAACAGATTAGGAAGTCGGCGAGAATTCATTTTATTTAATTTTTTTCTTCTGATATTGAACGTGCCGTCGCCGGTCGAACAGGTATTACATTTTAATAATCCGCGTGTAGAGAGAAGATGTGTGTCAGGGAGGTTGTGATGATGTGTGATTGTGATCTCCAGTGAGTTAGTGTGGGAAACATTCATATTATTGCGAATGTATTTGATCGATTTCATTTAAGACACGTGAGATGGTGCTTCTCGTGTTTCATGTAAAATTAAAATCTTGCAGAACGTGAGCGTCAATTATCGATTAATAATATTAAGTTTGCTTTAAAACCATTCAACAATTTTTGTTGATAAATTCTGTAAAATATTTAGTTCTTGATTGGGTGCCAAGTCATATTTATCTTTTACTAAAATACCCATCCGAGAAGATCCTAATCGTATAATTTATATATAGTTAGTTTGAGCAGATGTTAGTGAACTCCTCGGGACCATTATTGCACCATTTACTTCCCGAAAATGTGTAAATCTTGCATTAAGTTATCTTTTAATAATATTTATTTTTACCGATTGCGAAACTATTCTATTTATAAATGAATTAACATAGATAAGCGTAACTTATACTACATTTACAATATTTAAATTCCAATAATCAATCCTTTCACCTCTATTTAGTCAAAATATAATAATTTAATAGAAATTGCGTTAATGTTAATCGATTCTCGTCGCGTGTCAATTGATAATTTGTTTACTGATTACATTTAATTGAAGTGACACGACTTGTTTATCATATCGGACAATATAAAACATTTACAAATCACCGCAATTAAACGTCAGAAAGCGTCGCAAAATCTAATTTCCTTACAAAAAGTAATATTTTTCTTTACGATAATATAAGTAACCGCTAGGAATGTTACAAGTTCAATCGGAAATGACGGAAATTTGATACGTTTTTGTTAATTAAGAAAATATTTAATGGAAACAAAAGTATTTCCTGTGTGGATTCAATGAAAAATGAATTATTTTCTTTAATGGTAAAAAAATAATAATTGTTTGAAGAATTGAAAACATTTTCTTATATTTTAGAACTTTTTGAGAACATTTCTGACGTTTTGAGAACAGTAATGTCTTTACAACGTTTTATTTTTAAAGTTTGAGAATATTTCATACACTTTTAGAGTTTAATAAAATTATTCTTTAAAGTTCTGAGGAAATAAGAAAATCTTTCTTATATTTTAGAAGTTGTGAAGTTTTTTTGGAATTTTAAGGACAATTTGACGCTGAAAAAATGTTAACGATTTGAGAGTATGTTTGATATGTTAAACATGTTTTTTGCGATTTGCGAACACTTTTTAGTATTTTGAGATTTTTTTGTAGTATATTTTGACGTTAAAAGAACAGTTTTGGAGACTTTACAACGTTTTGCAAGTTTATTTCAGATAAATTTGAGATTTTTTACCGTTTTGAGAACAACAAATGTTGACGTTTTGAGAATAATTCTAATGTTTTGAGTATAATTTTTAGTTCATATTCTGATGTTTTGAAAAGAAATTTAATGTTTTGAGAACATTTTGGACGTTTTGAGAACATTTTGGACGTTTTGAGAACATTTTGAGAATATTTAAGGCGTTTTGAGAACTTGTTTTTGATTTGATAATTTTTTGAGACTCTTAAAACTTTTTGTTATATTTTAGAAACTTGTTGAGAACATTTTCTGTATGTACTGACTTAAATTGTGATTTCTTAAAACATTTTTTTAAATTCTATATGCTTGTTGAGACAATGTTTGTATATTGACGTTTTGAGAACAATTTGACGAATTTTTGTTTTGTTTTGAGGATATTTCTGACGTTTCAAGAACACGTGGAGGTTTTGAGAACATTTCTCAAGATATGATTACATTTAATGGCGTTTTAGTAAGATTTTAACGTTTTAAGAAAATTGTTTGATGTTTTGAGATGAAATTTGTTGTTTTGAGAACGTTTTTTTTTGCATGGATAGTTTTTTTGAGGTTTTTTATGCATTTTTTACAGTTTGAGAAAACTGCGATTTATTGATATTTTGAGATCATTTCTTAAGCTTTGAGAAATAGCTATGGTTATTTTTGAGCTACTGAGAATATGGTTTAGAAATTTCTAAACGTTTTGAGAACATTTTTAGACTTAAAACGTTTCTTAAAAAACTGATTGCATAATTTGGCGTTCTGAGAAGATTTTAACGTTTTTGAGAACATTTTCTGATGATTTAAGAAAAATATATTTTTTATAGAACATTTTTGACGTTTCGAGAACAATTTGACTTTAGTTGAACAAATGTTGACATTTTGAGAATATTTCTGATGTTTTCTGAATGTTTTTTGTTATAAGAATATTCTTTAAAGTTTTCAGAACATTTTTTGACATTATGAGAACACTTTACAACGTTTTTTTTTTTTTTTTTGAGTTATTTTTGATGTTTTGCAAACATATATGTTGTTTGAAGTTTTGAGAACTTTATGCGAATATTTTTTGATGTTTTGAGAACAATTTGACATTTTGAGAACAATGTCGACGTTTTACGAACATTTTTAGGTTTGGAGATTATTTTTAAGATATAATTACATTTTATGACGTTTTGAAAGCAATTTTTGAATTTATGATACGATTTTAACGTGTTGAAAACAATTTTTAATCTTTTGAAATGAAATTTGTCGTTTTAAGAACAATTTTGACGTTTTAAGCACTTTTGAGTGTCTGAGAACATGTTAAGAACATTTTTTTAACGATTCGAGAAGTTTGATGACAAATTTTGACAATTTTAAAAATAATTGTGACAATTTTACCGTTTGAGAACTATTTTATGATTTTATTACTTTTTATGAAATTCTGGTAAGACGTTTTGAGAACATTTTAATTTTTTGAAAAGAACTTGGTTATTTTGAGTAATTTTTTTATTAAATATGTTGAATGTTTTTAGAATATTTTTGTTGTTTGTTTTGTGAGTATTTTTTACAGTTTGAGAAAATTGCGTGTTTTTTATAGTTTTTTTGAAGTTTTGAGAACATTTATTATACTTTGAGAAATTGTTAACGTCATTTTTGAGGTTTTGAGAATATGGTTTTGATATTTTGGGAGACATTTTTGACGTTTTGGGCTTAAAAAACTTATCTTAAATTACTTTTACATTATTTGATGTTTTGATAATATTTTAACGTTTTGAGAACATTTTCTGACGTTTTGAGAGAAAAAAATACATTTTATTTTTGAAAAGAAAGTTACATATGTTCTTCGACATTTTTTGGATAATATTGAGAACATATCTGAAGTTTTTGAGTGACTACGAAGATAGCTGAAACTAGTCACTAGTTGATGGTTTGAGAACAATTTGACATTTTGAAAACATTGCGTATCTTAAGAACATTTGTAGTTTTTGAGTTTTAATAATATTTTATGACGTTCTGTTTACATTTTAACGCTTTTTGATGTTTTGAGAAGAAATATATTATTTGGAGAGTTTTGAGAATAATTTTGACGCTCTAAGAATGTTTTTCTAGATAATGATTACATTTTTGACTTTCTGCTAACATTTTGAGAACAGTTTTTGATGTTTTGAGAAAAGTTTAATGTATTTGGTACATCTCATCATCAGTTTTTTTTTTAAATAAAAATAATTCCAACGCATTAAGAACGTTTTTAAGTTTAGATTTTAAAATGTTAACGTTTTGAGCAAATTTGATAATGTTTAGATAAGACATTTTTTGAAATTTGTTATGTTGATAATATATGTTTGATGTTCTGAAAACAATCGTTATCTAATTTTGACATTTTGAGAATATTTCTGGTGAGGTTTTAACGTTTTGAGATTTTTTTTATGTTTTGAGAAGAAATTTATTGTTTTGAGTACATTTTTGGAAGGTTTTTGTTGCATGGGGAATGTTCTGTGATTTTGAAAATTTTACTCACACTTTTAGAAATTAATTGTGTAATTTTTTGAGTTTTGTTAATATACTAGACGTTTTTGAGACAGTTTTGAGAACAATTTAACAAATATTTGTTTTTTGAGAATATTACTCGCATCTTGAGAACATTTTCTAAGATATGATTTTGAGAAAAAAAAATACACTATTCTTTGACATTTTTGAGAAAATGTTTGAGGTTTTTGAGCGCTAAGATGAAGTTTTTAGTAACATTTTCATACATCTACAAACTTTTTTGTTTGAGAACAATTTTACGTTAGTTGAACAAATATTGACGTTTTGAAGATGTTTTTAGTGTCTTCAGAATATTTTTTATAATAAGAATATTGCTTAAAGTTTTTAGAACATTGTTTTATGTTATGAGAACATTTTAACGTGCCGGAGAGTTCATAACGTTTTAATTTTAGACGTTTTGGATTTGATAAATTGAAATTGAAGTTTAAAGTACTCTTTGTTGCAAGGGTTTTTTTGAGATTTGGAGAATATTTCTAGAAAATTAATGGAAAATTTAGAAACTTTTAAGGACAATACATACAAAAAAATGCAAATTAAAATCTGTTTTGACGTTATGAGATCAATTTGAAGACAAATTTTGTCATTTTGAGAATGTTTTTAAGTTTTGAGAACATTTCTTAAGATACGATTACATTTTATGGTGTTCTGGTAAAATATTAATTAACGTTTTGAGAACATTTTCGAAGAAGTAAATTCTTATTTGATATTTTTTTCATTTATTTTTGAGACGTTTTTAAAACGTTTTTGAAAATATGATTACATTTTTTGACGTTTTGGCATGAGTTTAACGTTTTGAGAACATTTTCTGATGTTTTGAGAAACAAAATTGTTCTTTTTAGTATTTTTTTTAATGGAATTTTGAGTTAGGTGAATATTTTCTTATATTTCAGAAGTTTTTGAGAACATTTTCTATGTGCTTAGAACATTTTTTTATGTTTTTGTTTTGAGAATTGTTTGAGAACATTTTTTTATGACGTTCTGGTAAAAGTTTAATGTTTTCAGTAAAGAAGGTTTTGATTATTTTGAGATCATATTTGAAGTTTATGAGCTTTTGAGGACGTTTTTTGAACATTCTGACGTTATGAGAATATTTTATTATGTTAGAGACTTTACAACGTTTTATTTCTGATGTTTTGAGAAGAAATTTGTTATTTTGAGAACTTTTTTTGATGTTTTGAGAACAGCTCGACAAAATATTTTGACAATAGTTTTGGCGTTTTAAGAAGTTTTGAGAATTTTATGACTAGAGTATTATTTTGATATTTTGAGAATAAATTTGTTGTTTTGAGTTCATATTTTGACGTTTATAAAACGTTTTTATTGAAATTTTGAGAATATTTCTCACACTTTAATTAATAGTCATTTTTGAAATTTGAGAAAAAAAATTGACGTTTTGAGAACAATTTGATAACAATTTTTGACATTTTGGACTTGAGAATATTTTGACAAAAAAAATTGTTTTGAGAACATTTTTTATAGAAATTTAGAAGGAATTAGTTTAATAATTTTCTGAGGTTTTAATAATATTTTTTTACAGTTGCACGTTCTCTTCGACGTTTTTTTGATAACTTTGAGATCATGTTTTAATTTATTTCTGACAGTATTTATATGTTTGACAAGTTTAGATAAATTTTGATAAATGTTGCAAGACAATTTGATAGTTTTGCGACATTTTTGAAAGCTGGTTAAATTTAAAAATTGCACAATTAGAAAATTTCCGTTCATATTAACAGCATGTTGCTTTAATTTTAATGAACACACCAACCACTCAACATCTGTTTAGATATCAATTGTGGGACCATTATTGAAATTGAATCAAATTAAAGCGTTTATTAATTAATTTTTCATCAGATTCAATCAAAGATAATTGAATTTTGTTTGGGAATTGAAATAAATGACTGAAAGCCAGCCGCGCGACTCAATTAATCGCATTCGCTAGTCGCGCATGCATATTCAAACAATATTAATGAGATTATAATCAGATTCCGGCTTTAATTCGATTCAGTGCGCGACATTTGAGCGCGTTATGCAATTAATCCGCTTTATTAATATTATATAATTTCAGTTGTTTTATTCATTTGTTTTGTAATTTTATAATTTTAATCGGAGCAAGGATTGCGTTGCATTGCTCACCAAAGAAGGATATTAATTAAATGTTTCTATCTCTCGATATGGCGAATTCTTTTTATGTATGTTGAGGTGCTAGGGGTAAAAATATAACGGCTGGAAATAGACCAGACGACGAGCTAAAGCTAAAGAAAAAATAAAACTATTTTTTCTTGTATGTGTGAAGATGCGCAGCTGGAAATTGCGGAAAGCTTTTAAAATCGTTTTCGTGTCACTTTATTTTTTCCCTTTCTTGTAAACAAGAAAAGAAATCAATAATTTAATACAAATTATTTATTATTATCATGTTCAACTTGAAACCATTCATTTGGCAGTAAAGTGTTGTAGCTGGGGAAAGTGCGAATGTGCAATTAAAGTCTTGAAACTATTGGAAATTCACGGTTCATCGGACAGACTTCGGACATTCACTCGGATAAATTAGTTTCGGAATTGGTAGTCGGTTGTATTTTAACGTTTTTGTATTTTATTTTCATGAACTTTCGAACGAAGTAAAATAAAAGTAAGTAGGAAATGTGTTTATTCGAGTCAGTCGGTTCTATTTGTAAACTCGGGGCGCACACATTAAGAGGGTTTTTAATTGGGGAACGGAAAAGGAAGCGAAAATAAGAGGAAAAAATCAGAGCTCGTTAAATAAATGTTATTACGGTTTGGACGATCTTTAGCTTGCTTAAGAAATTAGCTTGAGAAAATCAAAATTTTGATTGCATTAAAAATGCAATTAATGTGTTTTGAGTTTTGTTTTATTCAACTGGCAATTTGGCGTATTTTATTAATAAATATTGTATTTAAATTAATAATTTCTGATTATTTTCAATTTGTTTAAGACGAAATTGAATGGATTGTTTACAGAAATTAATTTTTTTTAGTGATTTTTAGTGTCAAAATTGTTGAAATTATCCGACCGACTGCGCCAAAATTGTTTATGGTTTGTAAATTAGTGTAATAGTTATGTTAATTATATTTTGAGCTGAATTTTGTCTGATCAAATTGTTAATTAAGTATTATTAGAATTGGGTGTTATTAATTGTACATAAGTTTTTATGGTTACAGAAAGTTTTAAAACATTTGTTGGTTTTTCATGTATAATTTGATAGTAGAAATTGGTTTGATTTAATTAATAGAAATTGTTTTGACGTCTTTTGGTTTGAATGGCAATGAATGCAAAAAATTGTATGTTACAACCGACTTCTCTTATTTTGTTTGCAAATAAAGTGCTTTGCTATTTGGATTTGTTAATCAAGTTTGACATTCATTGGGGTCAAGTTTTAACAGTTTTGTAACGTATTTAACTTTATTGTGGATCATATTTTACATTGATTGAGGACAGACAGTTGACAGGTAGACTTTAAGTTGAATCTTTGTAATTTTAGTTCAAGTATACCTACCGACTGCGCTTAATGAATAAAATAATTTTTTTTAAATGAAATATTGCTACATTTGAGAACTATTTTTAGTCTGGAGAAAATGACTAAAGTTGTAACAAACGTCAAAATCAAATTAACAACTGTCAAAATAAATGTCAATGATGATTAGTTACAAATTCACTAAATTAGAACTTATTATTGAATAATTTTTAGAATGGATTAAATTTGAGTTTTGCGTTGCGACCTTGAAAAGTAGTTTTCATTTGCATGCTGATGGAGAAAATATTCTCTCAACGAAAGTATATAAAAGGAAACGCGGATATTATAACCAAATAAAAGCAGCATTCAATTAGCGCGCATAAATAAGCTCTCTTTGCATTCAATGTAATAACATGTCAATAAGATTATATTTATCAAACGCAAATTACAAATTGTAATTAAATTAATGGAAAAATTTCCATTTAACAACAACAAACAAACATTGAAAAAAATTAAATAGTTGTTAATTGCACGAACTGGTTTGTTGTTGCGATATCATCGTGTTGGCGTTGCATTAGATTACTACTATATGAGTGGGAAACGGAGATGAAAGAGTTTCATTCCGAATGTGTGTGTGTTGTATCAGTGTATGTGTCATCAAAAATAACAAATCACTGAATGGCAACAAAACGTATCATGTTCGTAATCGATTCGAGAAAGCGGCGTTCGATGAAGTAGCAGGAAGGAACAGAACTGATAGCAGCTTCTAAATAAATAAGACTTGTCTGTATTTACTGTAAATCGTGATAGTAGTAACATTGTATAATTTAATTAATATTTCTACTAAATGAACAGAAGCAAGCAACATATTTGAAGCATACTTTGATAACCTATTTTAAAGGGTATTAATTAGATCCCAAACTGAGTTCATTACTAAAAATACTGCCGAATTGTTTATATTTTTGGCTTAAATAATGCTGACGTCGGTGGGCTGGTTTGTTTGTGGGAAATATGCCGGCCTCGGAAAAGCAATTATGTACAACGGAAAATCTATTAAAATAATAAGCGGATATAATTGATACGAAAGGCATCGCTAATTAGATTGATTTACATCCATCTTTTAGAGAGAGATTTATATTGAGCTGAAAGCGAGACAGACAATATTAATAAATAAGGAAGCAATCTTGACAATTAAAATTGATTCTAATTACAAGCAGAATAGAAACTTTAAATTATTAACAATTTTTTGTATTAAAATAGTTTTTACAATAACTTTGACATTTGTTTTTTTTATTTTTTTTTTATTTTTTATTATTTTTTTATTTTTTTTTTTTATTTTTTTTTTGTTTTTGTTTTTTTTTTGTTTGGTACAAAGACCGGTATTTGTTACAGTGCTTTATTTGATTTTAATTATTTTGACAGTTTTTACAATGACTGACGTTGGTTATATTAATTTTTCATTTTGACAATGCAATAATTCTTACATTTTTGACAAACATTTTGACATTTCTTGGTTTTAGCTGCAACTAAATTTATTTTGACAGTTACTGCAAAGATTCTGGCAGTTATAATACCTAACTTGATGTAATTGACAATTGACAGTTGTAACATTGATATTGACGTTTGTTGCAGTAATTTGCGTTTCTGACAATTCTCATTATTACCGTGACTCTCACTGATGTAATTGATCATTATTTTGACAGTTATTACATTGATTATAATTATTTTGACAGTTAATTGAAAGATTTTGACAACATTTTCAGATGTGATTGCCTTAACCTTTGGAGTCGGTGATTAGCCTTGGCAGCAAAAGTAGACCTACGTTAAATAAATGCATAAATGTTTAAAGTCAAATTTGAGCATGAAAATGGTTTTTTAAATATTGCAATATTTTAGGCGCAGTCGGTAGAATATGACTTTTAACATAAAAATGTATATCATTGTTAAATAAATGAACTGTCAAATTTGATCATAAAAATTGTTCTTGAGTGATGCAATATTTTATAAAAGCTTTTTAGGCGCAATCGATAAGTATAAGGTAAGTCAATTGATGAACTGCCGAATTTGATTAAAAATTAGTTTTTAAAACATTTTAAGCGCAGTCGGTAGGTATAACTTCAACATCAAAATTAATGTTAATGATATTAAAATAACTGTCAGATTACTAGAATTAAATTCTGACTACAACTGTCCTTAATTTGTCCTTAATTATTGTAACACACAATCCACAATAGTCTAAATAATTTTGTTACAAAACTAAATAGCAAAGCTCACTTTATTTGCAAACAAAATGTAACTTTATAGACGCGCCGTGTGCTATTTTTTGCTTGTTGCATGGTGAAGCTAACATAACATTCTATGCTATTTGTGGGCAACAATAATTATTAATTATGGATTATCAGTTATCACTTGTTTGTACTTTAAAATTCAATATTTAAGTACAACAAGTAACATTTAATACTGTTTTGTTAACAAAAATCCATTTTTTAATTAGTACTATCGGTCAGTTTAACAAAATTTGACTCTTGAGATTAAATAACTCAACAACGCTATGCACTAAGTGCCCTATACAAGATTTATAGACGTTTTGGTAGATTGAGTGCATACAAATGTGTTTCCATACACGCGTTTAACACCAAGTCTTTTGCTATATGAGCTTTTTGCCCACAACTGACGTCACACGCACCAATCATGTTATAGTGTATATTGTTGTAGCATACAATTTTTTGCATTTACAATTTGTATTAATTAAATCAAACCAAATGCGGTTATAAACTAATTTGCAGTTTAAAAATTAATTCTACAGTTTTTTTATCTAAAGGGTTTTTCAATAAGGCCGGGTAGATGTTGAAATGGAATAAAACAAATGCCTGCCTCGGTTTCTAATGGTGGCACGGATCTGAGTGGTCTAATTTTCAACGACTCTTCCTCATAGATCCGGCTGAATTTGAGCTATGGGTTGTGTTATGTTTATCTTTAGGGCATTGGTCGATTGTGGTTTATTTGACCTTGGTGGCCAATTAACATTACCCCTTCGAGTGATAACATTACCCTCAAAACGTTCATGCAGAATGTCAATTGTGGCGTTCGCTGAGTGGCACGTGGCGCCGTCTTGCTGGAATCACATGTAGTCTAAGTCCAATGGTTCAATTTGGGCCATAAGAAATTTGTTATCATTGTTTTGTAGCGCTCGCCGTTGACGGTGACCGCCTCACCAACGTCGTTTTCGAAAAAGTACGGACTAATGACGCCGCCGGTTCAAAATCTACAATAAACGGTGAACCTAGTGTGTGAGTTGGTGTTGTCTTATATACGGCAATTTTGCTTGTTAACATAGCCATTCATCCACAAATGCGGCTCGTCGCAAAAAATGATTTTTCCGCCAAAATTGGGTCTTCTTCCAAACGATTTGAAGCACAGGCGAACAAACAGCGTTGTATGGTCATGAACTTTGAGCTCCTGAGTCAATTACATCTTGTACGGGTGTAGGCCTAAGTCAAACGCAAAATTGGCCAAATTGAAGTCTGCGAAAGCCCGAGTTCTTGTGCACGGCCGAGGAATCGACTGCCTCAGGTTCTGCTGTTTCTTGAACGTACAGGTGTTTACCGAACCCGTCGTCTCAAATTTGGCCACCAAACGTTGAAGAGTCGACTGTGAAGAAGTTGCAATGGGCGCAAAGTTTTATCATTTGAACGTGTTGTTCAATCGTGTAACTTATCATGGTGTTTTGGCTTAAGTAACTGATTAATAAACAAAAGATTTGATAGTCACAAAACAAAACTGAAAAACCCTTTACATTATGATTTATTTTCCAAGTTTACAAGATAGGCGCAGTCGATAGGATTAGTTTTTTGCACAACTAATTTTTACGAGATCGACTGCGCTAATTGTGTGTAGTTTGCAAATTGGCGATTTTGTGCGCATTATTAATGTTTAATATTCATAAGTTTAAGAACGCATAAATCACTGTGAACAATTGTATTTAAGTGGTTATTGAAATTAAAAATTGTGTCCTACCGACTGCCCCAAAATTATTTGCATTTTAAATTTAACAAAAAATTTTGTCTGCATTTTGTCTCATCTGGCAAGTTTACAGAATTGGCGCAGTCGATAGAATTATATTTTGCATAAAACTAAATTTTTCGTGATATGCAGTTTGTAAATTGGTGATTTTGTGCTCAATTATTGTTCTAAACTGTTGTGAGCTGATTTTTACGATACATTTTATAGTTATCTACTCTTATATCAAGTATTGTTGCACTTAGATTTAAGTAATTATTAAAATTAATCGACCGACTGCGCCAAAATTTTATTTTTACATTTCGCCATCAGTTTGAAAAATTCTACAATAAAAAAAAATTACAAACGGAAATTGATTTTTTTAATGGATCACTATTAAATATTTGCAACTTTATTAATTTAGCAATAAATCAATAAATTTCTTCATTACCAATACTAATAAAGAAATATATAATTACAACTTAATATGGTAAAACCGGATGAGGAAATCACGAGTCCTTGCAATACATTCGGTGACGGTGACGTATTTCGGGTAAATTTATCGCCTTCAACAGGATGTCGTCGCCTTATAACACATAATCGTATCAATTTCCAACAATCAACAAATCGAACATAATCGTTTCCACAACAAAACTAGAATGTATTTAAAGGTACGTCTCTTGCTTAGCTTACATTGTTGCACATTGAAATCCAATTCGGGTCAACCTCGAAGGCCGCTCCTATTCGCCAAACTAAACTACACTCGTTTGTAGCTTCATTATTGAATTGTAACGATTTTATTGTAACGACCATGAACAATTCTAATAATTAAAAATCTTTACAATAATTTGAAACGTGCTTAACATGAAATGAAATTACTTTTCAATTCGCCATGCATGCTAATTGTAATAAGCGTTTAATATATTAATTATTTTTTGTTTTGTTACAGGTGAGAGTTAATTTACTTTCGTTATGTCTGCTTATTGGGTGAGTCGTTTCAATTTCTCTCAAAATATTAATTAAATTAAATTTGAAAAGAACACAGTTTTCTCTCAACAATTTCCATAGACAATGTGTGCAGTACTCCTCAAGATATTTTTGTGAAAGTACCACCGGCAGCAGGTCTTATCCAACCCAACAATCAAGTCTAATAACTGTAATCGTATAAATCTCCGGCTCTCGCCTCGCCTTGAATGTATATTTACAATTTTATTTTCAAACAATTTTATTATTATCATTTTTTTTTCATAATCGAAAAATTTCTATTATAATAGTGACTAATTCGGATAGTTTTGATGACTACTACTATTACTACAAGATATTAATGTTTCATTAAGTTGTAATACAAACAGCATCCAAGGTCTAATCGGGATTGAAATGTCAAATAAAAGGCAATTGCATCATGGCTACCACATTCACTCAAACACCTTCATTCACTACATCACTAGTTTTATTTATACTTAACCGGAGATAATAATATTAATCAATGAGAATATCAAACAATCGGTTTTATACTATATACCGGGTGATTGTAAAATTTTAATTGTGTAAATGCTTTTTTTTTAAATGCGACACACTTGAAACATTTTGTTAAAAACATTAACTTTGATAGATAACACTAAGCGTAGATTATGATGATTAAGCTCAACTTTTACAGAGAACACTAAACGTCAAAGTACGTAGATTTTGACAAATCACTTAACGTTAATGCTGAAACAGAAACAGATGATTCTAAAAATAGAGTTTGACAGTTGACGTTGATTAGAACTTGATTTTGACAGCTATTAAACGTAATTGTTTTGACACATAACTTAACGTTAATGTTTATACAAATGATTTTAAAAATAGATTCTGACAGTTGACACTTGGCGTAGATTATAACTGCCGGCTGTTATTCAACGTATATATTGACTAGTAACACTAAACGTAATCTACGTTCATAGTAAACACAATACATCAAAATAAACAGATAATTTTAAAATTGTGACAGAAATCAAACTTATTTTTTACACTTAACGCCAATGTTGACAAACGGTACAAACAGTAGGTTTGACGTATGTCACTCAACGTAAAGTTGACAGATGAATTAATGTTAAAATCAGCACTAAACGTCAAGAATGTAACATTAACCTTAACTTAGGTTTTTACAGATATTGATATGACAGATGACATCAAACGTCAATGTTTGATAAATAATACTAAACGTCAATATTTGATAAATGACTCTAAACGTAAATGTTGACGTCAATGTTTGACAGATGGCACTAATAATCAATGTTGACAGGTGACTGACACTAAACGTAAATGTTAACAAATGAAATTAAATATAGATTTTGAGAAATGACATTTGATAAATGTCAAAATTGATTATAAATGACGCTAAAAGTTAATTATGATAGTAAACGTCAATGTTGTTAATTGATAATATGAATCAGTATTGTCAGATAACTGTAATGTTTACGTTTACATATTTGACAATTGAAACGTTAACGGTTGATAATAACTAGCGTTAGTTTACAGATGCCACTAAACGTTTACAAATGTCACTAAATGTCAAAATTTGACAGATGACACTAAACGTCAATGTTTAACAGATGACACTAAATATAGGTTTTAACACTTTTATAAAACTTTTACTTATCAATTGAAATGTCTATTTTGAAAAAATGTGAGTTTTTGTAATTGCCATTAAATGTCTACAAACGTCAATTTTGACGAAGAAACTTTTAATGTCGTTTATTTTAAGAAACTTTAATGTTTACAGATGACACTAAATGTCAAAATTGACGATATTTATTTGTCAATTGTTTAAGTTGATGTAAATAGTCAGAAATGATAGTTATGATGTTGTGATCATCTATATAAACGTCAATGTTTTGTTTGCTAAACGTCAAGTTTGACATCTGACAATCAACGTTTATTAAATCATACATACATGTTTTGCATTTACTAATGAAAGAACGTCAATTATTAAAAAAACGTCAATTTTGACAGTTGACATTCATTTATTTAATTTTGACAACTGCCTAAACATCATTGTTGTTTCAACATTAAACAACGAAGGTGCCATATTGTCACTGATGTGTTGGCTATTTTGACATTTAATAATATGACAACAAATATTAATGTTGACAATTGACAAAAACGTCATCTTTTAAGATTAATTACTAACGCCAGTTTTGACATATGACAATAACGTCATGATTTACATATTAGTTACCTAATTACCTAACGTAAATTTTGACATTAAATAATTAATGTCATTATCAACCATGTAAATTTTGACATGACAAAAACGTCTATATTAACAAATTGATTACCAAACATCATTTAAGTTTTGACATGGCAACAAACGTTAATGTTAACAAATGATGAAAACGTCTTTGTTATCATTTTTGACAGTTAAGTGACTTAACTGTCAAAAATGACCCAAAACTGTCAAAAAATACATTAAAGCTGTCAAAAATTACACAAAAATGACAAAAAACAACTGTAAAATGGCAATTATGATGTCAAAAGTGACCCAATTCTTAAAAATACAATTAAAATGTTAAAACTGACATATAAGTAGTCAAAAATGACACTTAACTGTCAAAAAATACATTTAAACTGACTTAACTGTCAAAAATGGTTCTAAACTGTCAATAAATGCATTAAAACTGTCAAATATGACATTAAACTGTCACTAAATACAATAAAACTGTTATAAATGACACTTAACTGTCAAAAATCAAAAATTAAACTAAACTGTTAATAAATACATTAAAACTGTAAAAAATTACATTAAATAGTCAATAAATACATTAATACTGACATAAAATTGTCAAAAATGACACTAAACTGTCAATAATTGCTTTAAATGCTAAAAAATGATATTAACTGTCAAAAAGTACATGAAAACTGTTTATTACTGTCAATAATGACACTAGACTGCCAATAAATACATTAAAATTGTAAAAAATGACATTGAACAGCCAAAAAATACATTGAAACTGACACATAACTATCAAAAATGTCAATATATGCATTAAAACTGTAAAAAATGGCATTAAATTGTCAATAAATGGATTTACCTTGGCATAGAATTGACAAAAATGACACTAAACTGTCAAAAAATACATTAAAACTGTTTATTGCTGTCAATAATGACAACAAAAAGCCAATAAATACATTAATACTGTAAAAAATGACTGACAAAACTGACACATAACTGTCAAAACTGACTCTAAACTGCTAATAAATGCATTAAAGCTGTTAAAAATGGTATTTAACTGTCAAAAATACATTAAAACTGACACATAATTATCAAAAATGTCAATATATGCATTAAAATTGTAAAAATGACATTAAATTGTCAATAAATGGATTAAAACTGACATAGAATTGTCAAAATGAGACTAAACTGTCAATAATTGCTTGAAAACTGTAAAAAATGACAGTTAACTGTCTAAAAATACATTAAAACTGTTTATTTCTGTCAATAATGACACTAAACTGTCAATAAATACAATAATACTGTAAAAAATGACACTAAACTGTCAAAAAAACATTAAATTTGTTTATTACTGTCAAAAAATACATTAAAACTGTTTATTACTGTCAATAATGACATTAAATTGTCAAAAAATACATAAAACTGAAAAATATCTGTCAAAACTGACTTAAAACTGTTATAAAAGCATTCAAATTGTAAAAAATGACATTAAATTATCAATAAATACATTAAAACTGTCAAAAATTACACTAAACTGTCAAAATATACAGTAAAACTGACATATAACTGATACATTACACTAAACTGTCAATAAATGCATTAAAACTGTAAAATATAACATCAACTGCCAATCAATACATTAAAACTGTCAGAAATTACCTTAAACTGTCTAATATATACATTAAAAGTGATATATAACTGTCAAAAGTGACATTAAACTGTCAAAAGTACATTAAAACTGACATATATCTGTCAAAACTAAGTTAAAACTGTCAATAAAGGCATTCAAATTGTGAAAAATATCAATAAATACATTAAAACTGTCAGAAATTACCCTAAACTGTCAAGAAATACATTAAAACTAACTTATAACTGTCAAAAATTACACTAAATTGCTATAAATGCATTAAAACTGTAAAAAACTACATTAAACTATCAAAAAATACATTAAAACTGATGTATAACTGTCAAAAATTCCACAAAATTGTCATTAAATGCATTAAAACTGTAAAAAATAACATCAAACTGTTAAATACATTAAAACTGTCAGAAATTAACCTAAACTGTCAAAAATGACATTAAATTGTCAATAAATGCATTAAAACTGTAAAAAATAACATCAAACTGTCACTAAGTACATTAAAACTGTCAAAGTTACTCTAAACTGTCAATAATTACACTAAACTGCCAAAAACTACACTAAACTGTCAAAAAACATTAAAACTGACGTATAACAGTCAAAAATAACACTAACAAATTACGAAATATACTTTTTGACAGATTAAAGAACTCCAATGATGACACAAAACAAACAAACATATCTGTCAATTTTGACATATGCATAACAGTCGTTCTGAAACGTCAATTTTGACAACTGATTAACGTTTATGCTAATAAATTGCAAAAAAAACTTTTTGACATATTGAAGAACGTCAATAATGACAATGAAGCAAACAAACATATCAGTTTTGACATTTGACATAAAAATTGTTATGAATTGTCAATTTTGACAATAAAAAATACAAATAACACACTTTTTGACAGTTTAAAGAACGTCGATTTTTACATCAACCGCAATCATAGGGTTTTTAGGATGTTGCAATCAACCTACTGGATTAAACAAGATTGGAGCAAGTGCGATTAAAAAATCATAAATAAAAAATCATTCATGATGGAATCTTTTTATTTGCACATCATATTAGTAGATAGTTGAGGAATGGGTGGTAAAATATTTAATAATGTTGGTCAACCTTATTGGGTTTTGTGGGAATTGGGAGCAACTCTTTAGATTAAACCAAATTGCATCGAGTCTGATTAAAAAATCATAAGTCAGAAATTACTCTTAATGGAATTTTCTTATTTACATAATTTATTAAAATATAGTTGAGGAATAAGTCGTAAAATATTCATTAGTCTACGTTTACTTTATTGAGTTTTATGGCAACTGCAAGCAACTTTTTAGATCAAACTAGATGCAGCGATCCTGTTTAAAAAAATCATAAGTTTTAAAATTACTGATAATGGAATTTTCTACTTAGTTTAATTTATTAGTAAATAGTTAAGGAATATTTGGTGAAAATTTTTATAATGAAAGTCAACCCTGTTAGGTTTTGTGGGAGTTTGAAGCAACTCTTTAGATCAAACCAGTTTGTAGCTAGTTTGATTGAAAAATCATAAATACAAAATTACTGATGATGGATTCTTAAAATTTTTACTCTAGGTTAGTATATAGTTGAGGAATACATGGATAAATACTCAGGAATTAATATTGGATTTTATGGGTTTTGCAAACAACATTCTGATTGGAACAACTTTGAAACTTGACATATTAAATGTTTTGTTTTACAAAATTACTGATGATGGTTTTTTCTAAATTGCACAATATATTAGTAGACAAGCTCAAGAATTTATTGTATTTTTTTAATTAATTTTCACTAACCCTTTTTGGATTTGTAGGAGTTAAAAAGTTCAAACAAGTTTAGCTTGAAATTGGTTAAAAACAATATTATTCAAAAATTATTGGTGATGTATGCTTGTAATTTGTACGGTATATTAGTACATATTTGAGGAGTTTATGGTAATTTTTTTAATAATATTTATTAATCTCTTTAGGTTTTATCGGAGTTATAAACAAGTTTCGAGTTTAATGAAGTTGTAGGCGAGCCGAATTAAAAAATCATAACTTGAAAATTACTGAAGATTGATTCTTTAAATTTACACAATATGTTACTATAAAGTTCAGGAATATGTGGTAAAATATTCAATAATGTACGGTAAACTTATTGGGTTTTCTGTATAGCTGAAAAAAGTGTTTGTAATAAGAGTCGGTTTGATTAAAAATCATTATTCAAAAATTATTGAAGATGGATGCTTGTAATTTGTACTATATATTAGTACATAGTTGAGGATTGTATGGTAAAATATTCAATAGTTTGTATCAACCCTTTTAGGTTTTATTGGAGCTACAAGCAACTCTTTAGTTTAATCAAGTTATAAGTGAGTCGGATTAAAAAATCATAACTTGAAAACTACTGAAGGTGGACTTTTTAAATTTGTACAACATGTTAGTCTATAGTTGAGGAGTATGAGGTAAAATATTCAATAATGTACGGCAACCCTATTGGGTTTTGTGTATAGTTGAAGAAGGTGTTTGTAATAGGAGTCAGTTTGATTAAGAAATATGATTAAAAAATTACTGATGATGGAAGCTTGTAATTTGTACTGTATATTAGTATATAGTTAAGGATCTTATGGTAAAATTTTTGTTAATTAGTATCAACTCTTTTAGCTTTTATGGGAATTGCAAGCAACCCTCTAGTTCAAACAAGATTTGGTTGAAATTGATTAAAAACATATTATTCAAAAATTACTGATGATAGATGCTTGTAATTTGTACTGTATATTAGTACATAGTTGAGGATTTTATGGTAAAAAATTCAATAGTTTTTATTAACTTTTTTAGGTTTTATGGGAGTTGCAAGCAGCCCTGTAGTTTAATCAAAATTATAACTTGAAAACTACTGATGATGGTTTGTTTAAATTTTTACTATATGTTGGTACATGGTTGAGGAATATGTGGAGTTTAGTTAAGAAATGTTGTAAGAGTTGCTTTTAAACTCTTAAGTGATTGTTAATTTATTATTAATCAAAAACAATGACTAGGTTAATGAGGTTGTCATATTGATAAACCAGCATTGATTCTCCTTGATACTAATGAATGCAGTTTGTATAATAAAATCGCGTGCCGACTATTAAACGCAACCAGTCATCGACAATGGAGGGCTGATTATATAGCGCCCCCAACAGACATTCCAATGCAATCGCGTCGTCCCCTCCTAGTTAGTCTCCTATCTCCTACTTTTGAAACAACCCCATTTTTCCTATTAATACCCTCGACGCAGCAGCAGCAGATATCGACTGAAAAATCTCCGTCGTGTCTCCCCCGACGAGGTAAACAAGTTTCGTCGTCACGTGTGAGCCCCGAAAAATGCATACGACGGTCATTTCCTTTTTACTTTACTACTACTAGTTCTCAGGATGGCTCCGACGAGCCATGTGTTGTCGGTACGGACGTCATCGGGGCAGACAAAAAAGTCCCTCGTTGTCTAAAATTAAATCGGGTTTTTGCTGTAGCGTCGCGATGTCTCTGAATTTCACGCCCCATTGTCGGTACAGCCAAAGACAACTTAATGGTTGCGATAGTTGCTTGCTTTACTTAGAAGTTGGAGTTGCGCGCGTGTGAGAAGCAGCCGGAAAGGACCAAAAAAAGTGATTTATAGTGGGTGTGGATAATATTTTGAGGGAAAGATGGCTAGACAGCAGTTTTTTACACAGATTAAGGTAGATATCAAGCTTTTTAAAACGATTAAAAAATTTCAATTAAATTATATGAATCATCAGTCAAGAATTGTTAGACGAAAGAAATATTTTGACAATTTTTTGACAGTTGCAGTACAGTTGAATGACCTTTCAATAACTTGTACAGTTTGGCTATTAATGAAAAATTCTATTTGTTAAAATTGATTATTTAAAATTTGAATATTTAGAAATATTTTTGATAGTTCTAATCTTCAAATTTGCTGGTTATGACCGCTACTATGTGATCATTCATGTTTATGAAATAATAAAACAATTTACTAGTTTCGGCTCTACTGGGGCCTTCTACGGATGTAATAAGTTATATGATATTATTGACAATTTTGGTGTATTTTGACAATTTGTCAACGTTTTATTTATACTAGAACAAGTTTGAAGAATAGTATACCGCCATTGAATATTATAATGATGCATTGAACTGGAGACAATAGGAATTTCGCTTCGTTATACATAATTTATAAATTGCATGCATTGTTACTCAACAGCACACTTCTTATCTGAATGTAATAATATTAATAACCATTACACCAGACTATCCAGCCAGTCACACTCACAACACCGATTAATAATTAAGCATTTGATTTATGCGTTTCAATTGAAGCATAAGACACATTTGGTAATATTGAATATCGAAAGGTGCGCCGCCAGAAGATTAGGCGCCATCCAGTAATGTAATTACAATCACCACTCACTCACTCAACGCAAACACAATGGTAACATTTTATATTATTATAGATTTTCCTCCTCCGGTCACAACAATAACTCATTTCATTGTTCGAGAAGAGCTCAAGTTACTTTACCTTTGAATAACAAAACTTGCTTGCTTGCTTGCTTTATTGTGTTTGCAGGGATCCAGTTACCACCAATCATTTTAACGAATTTCTTTAATTGCATTAAAGATGAGGCCCGGCGGAATTTTAAATAAAAAGCACCGTAAGCGGCGTGTCCCAGTTACACGAAATATAAAATCTGATGAAGATGCGATATGTGGGTCATCATTTTCTAACTGCAAGTGGATTCTAATTTTCATAAATTCATTCATTGATTGACAACATTGTGACCCAGATTGTCAAGTCAGTCACAAACAAAGACACGGACGGGCGAATGGACCATTCGCGTTTCTTACATTTCAATCGATTGTATGTAACTGTACAATGCAGCAGTAAATTAAAAGAATTTTGCAGGTTTTCGTGCCACTGTGTGACTGGAATTAATCGGTCGTGGAACTTTACCGATCGGCTTTACAACCACCAGATGCTGTTAGTTAATTTTCAGGTTAAGAGGTCTCTCAATCAGATTCTAATTACAACTAGCTGGAAAGGCAAGCAAGCTTGCGATTCAATATGTTATTTTCCACTTTAATCATCTCCGGAAAGTAAGGGGGAAAAGAAAAGTTTTGTATTTGTTTGTCTCATTCAATAACTCTTTTGGCAAAATAAGCATTGATTTATTGGTTCGTTGTAGACGGAAAACTTTATATATTTTCTGTTCTGGGAAAAGTTTTATCCCTTCTCTGAAGATAACTTTTTCCTATTCTCTCGCTCCGCATAAAGCGCTGCTGGTTGGTGGTAAAGAGATATTACATTTTCTTTATTATTTGCGCTACTGCGAGTATGAAAAATATTGCAGGAAACATTTATGGAAGTTATAAATATTTTATTATGAATGATGGCAAAACGTAAATATCATCTTGCTTCTACTTTAATGATCCATCAATTATTATAAACTAAACTGTAAATATTACTGCCACTTAATTACGATAGAATTGGTAAGCAATATCAATAAATTAAGTTCGGTTTTAAGAGAATTATGATCAAAATTTTGTAACTTTTTAACGGTTCATTAGATTTTGCTGCAATTTAGTACCAATATATTACATTACCATTAGTACCAACTGCATAAATTGCATAAATATTGATAAGCCCAATTTTACATAACCTCAATTCTGATGACTGACTTTATGTGACTGCAAAAAAAAGCTAACTCACTAACGGTGGGGACACTTATATTGTTGTACAAACTGTCAGATTTTTGCAGAAAGTGTCAAATTGTTGTAGGAGTTTTTAAGGTTATTTTAGAAACTGTCAGGAAAAACTTGTAGGACTTGTCAAATTGCTGTAGGGACTGTCAAGATTGTTGTAGAAGCTGTCTGAAGTTGTTTGAGCTACTTATATTGTTTCAAGAACTGATTTTTTTTGTAGAAACTGTCAAATTGTTGTTGGATCTGTCAGGGTTGTTTTAGAACTGTCAAATTGTTTAAAGGACTGTCAAATTGTTGTAGAAGGTATCAAGGTTGTTTTAAACACTGCCATGATTGATATTGGGACACAATCGTATTGTTGAATGAGTTGTCAGGTTTTTGTAGAAACTATCAAGGTTATTTTAGAACTGTCAAGTAGTTGTAGGAGCTGTCAAATTGTTGAAGAATATGTCAAGGTTGTTTTGTAAACTTTCAAAATTGTTGTAGGAACTTTTATATTGTTGTACGAATTACAAGATTTTTGTAGAAGTTGAACGATTGTAGGAGTTGTCAAGGTTGTTTTAAAACTGTCAAATTGTTGTAGGATCTTTCAAAGATGCTTTAGAACTGTTAAATTTTTGTAGGGTTAGTTAAGCTTGTTTTAGAACTGTCAAAACACAGATATCTGGCTGAAAACTCAGAAATCTGGCTACAAAAACACAAACCCCGTCAAAATTTTTAAAAGAACACAAACATCTGGTCAAACAAGATCAAAATTTGGCTTCAAAACACAGAAATTTGGCCAAGCGACATGAAAATTGGATCTAAAACACAGATATCTGGTCAAAAAACACAACAAACTGACTTAAAAAAACAGTAATCCGGTTTAAAACTTGTAAAAACACAGATATCTGGACAGCAGTAAAATTTGACCAAAAAACAAAGAAATCCATTTAAACAACATAAAAATTTGGCGCTTAATAACACAGAAATCCGGCCAAAATGTTTTAAAAGTAAACAAATTTTGAAAATTCTTGCAGAAAACACAGAAATCCATTTGAAAACATAGAAACCACATGAAAGTTTGATCTAAAAACACAGAAATCTGTTCAAAAGCACAAAAATCCAACCTGAAAACACTGAAATTTGGTCAAAATGTTTTTAAAAAGTATACAAATTGTCAATAATTTGGCCGAAAACACAGATAATTGGTCAAAAAACACAGAAATCAGGCCAAACAATCTAAAAATTTGACCAAAAAACAAAGAAATCCGGTCAAACATTATAAAAATTTGGTTTTAAAACACAGAAATACAGCCAAAAATTAAAAAAAAATATTTTAAAAATTTTATTTGAATTTTTTTTTTTTTTTAAAACAAAAAACCCTACAAGGCCACATGAAAATTTGATCTAAAACTACAGATATCTGGCCAAAAAACACAAAGTTTGACTTGCAAATACCGAAATTTGGTCAAATTTTTTTAAAAGTTTACAAAACTTCAATAGTCTGGCCGAAACACACATAAATCCAGCCAAAATGTTTAAAAAGTGCGTACACCAATTTTAAAAATCCGGTCAAACTTAGAAATTTTGCCGAAAACTTGTAAAAACACAGAAATCTGGCCAACAGTAAAATTTGACCAAAAGACAAAGAAATCCAGTCAAACAACTTAAAAATTTGGGTCTAAAACACAGAAATTTGGCCAAAATGTTTACAAATTTTAGAAATTCCTTCAGAAAACACGAAAATATATTTGAAAACAAAAACTTTTCTAAAATACACAGAAACCCGGCCAAACCACATGAAAATTTGATCTAAAAACAGAGATGGCCAAAAAACACAAAAATTTAACCTGAAAACAGTGAAATTTGTTAAAAATGTTTTAAAAGTATACAAATCTGTAGTAATCTGGCCGAAAACACAGAAATCCGGCCAAAAAGTTTAAAATTTTGTCAATAAAACAATATAAAAATTTGGCTTAAAAGCAGAAATCCGGCCAAAAACTTTTAAAAAATACAAATTTTAAAAAGAAAAACGCAGAAATTTATTCGAAAACATAGGAATTTGGCTAAAAATTACAAAAATCTTTCAAAGTTATATGAAAATGTTTAAAAACACAGATATCTGGCCGAAAAGCACAAGAATTGACTTAAACATACAGAAATTTGGTCAAAATCCGTTTAAAAACTTTTAAATTTGCAAAAGACACTGAAATTCTGCCAAATGTCATAAAAATTTGGCCTAAAACACAGAAATCTGGCCAAAAAACACAAAAAATTGACCTGAAAACATAGAAATTCGACCAAAATATTTAAAAAGCACAACAAACTTTAAATAAAAAAAAATCTGGGCAAAAACACAGACATTTGGCTAAACAACAGTAAAATTTGACCAAAAGACAAAGAAAAGAAATTCATCCAAACAACATAAAAATTTGGCTTAAAACACAGAAATACGGCCAAAATGTTAAAAAAAATACAAATTTTAATAATTCTGGCAGAAAACATAGAAATCCATTTGGAAACATAGAAATCTAGCTAAAAAACACAAAAACCCCACAAGGCCACATGATAATTTGATCTAAAAATACAGAGACCTGGCCAAAAAAACACTGAAATTTGGTCAAAATGTTTTAAAAGTAGTAAATCTTTAATAATCTGGCCGAAAACACAGAAATACTGGTAAAAAAAAAAAAAAATTGACTTGAAAATAGAAAAATTTGACAAAAACACAGAAATCTGGCCAAACAACATAAAAATTTGGATTTAAAACACAGAAATCCGGTCAATATGTATTGGAACAAATACAAATTTTAAAAATTCCGGCAGAAAACACAGAAATTCATACGAAATTTGGCTAAAAAACACAGAAATCCGTTAAAGCCATATGAAAATTTCTAAAAACACAGTTATCTGGCAAAAAACACATAAATTGACTTGAAAATACAGGAATTTGGTCAAAATGTTTTAAAAGTATACAAATCTTCAATAATCTGGCCGAGAAATTTGAGTTAAAATATAGAAATCTGGCCAAAAATTACAAAATGTTTAAAAAGTATACCAATCTTAAAAAAAATTGGCCGAAAACACAGAAATCCGCTAAAAAACTTAGAATTTTGGCTAAAAAACACAGAAATTTGGTCAAACAACATAAAAACACAGAAATCCGATCCAAGTGTTTAAACAATATACAAATCTTTAAAAAATACGGCCGAAAACACAGAAATCTGGCAATAAAAAACCGTAATCTGGTCTAACAACAAAAAAAATCGACCTAGAAACACAAAAATCCGGCGAAAATGTTTAAAATATTATAAAAATCTTTAAAAAAATCTGGCCGGAAACATAGAAATTAGGTAGAAAACATTGAAATCTGGCAATAAAAATAGAATTCTGGTAAAAAAAAAACACAAACATTTTACATGAAGACATAGAAATCCGGCCAAAGTATTTAAAAAATACACCAATTTTAAAAATTCAGCCAAAACCAGAAATTCAACCGAAAACTTAAAAAATCCGGCAAAAACGTAGAAATCGAGTCAAATCTGGCATAAAAGTAATCATTTAAGTAAGCATTTAACTTTAAAAATTTGGCTTAAAACGTAAAAATTCATCACAAACTACAAAAATTTGGCTTTGCAAATCAAAAACTTGATTTTGTAGAGTTCAAAATGTGTTACGTGAAAAATTGTTACTACAGAATTTCAAAAAACTGGCCAAAAAACAAAATTATATACGGAAACCTTTAACATTTTAATAAACTTTAGAATCAAACTAAAATATAAAAAAATTATGCCAGATTTTTTAAATTTAAGCCGAAGTTTTTGTTTTTTGGCAAAATTTCTATATTTTTGAAAGTATTTCTTTGTTTTGACCAGATTTTTTAAGATTTTTATACTTTTTATCAACATCGATAAAAATCCGGTCATAGAATTCAATAATATGTTGCTTAACTTTTAAAAATCACAAAATAAGTATGGAATCAAATCAAAAATGTTAAAAATCCGGCCGTAAATCCAAAAATTTGGCCGTAATCCCAAAAATTTGGGCTGTAAATCTAAAAATCCGGCTTTGAAGTTAAAAACATGGCTTAAATTATAAAAATATGGCTTCAGCATTTTAAAACATGGCTTAAATTATAGAAATCAGTAATATAAGTATGGGGAATCAAATCAAAAATGCCAAAAATCGTAAATACAAAGATCCGGCCGTAAACCCAAAAATCCGGCTTTGAAGTTAAAAGCATGGCTTAAATTATAGAAGTCCGGCTTAAACATTTCAAAACATAGCTTAAATTACAGAAATTTGAAAACATAGATTAAATTTTAATCCGGTTATAATTATAAGAATTTTGCTAAAAGTTTGTTAAAATTTAGAGCTTACGTATAAAAATGTGTCTTTAACTTGATCAAATATGTGCAAATTCCAATTGTTAACTAATAAAATACATGTATTTCTTGTAGCAAAAGTCATGAATAAATTAGTCTTCATTTATTAGCCACCCATTCATCACAACAATAAATGATTTAACAACCCCTAATATAAAGTCGTCAGGGTCGAATCGTAAAACATTTTCTGTAATTGCGCATTACAACACTGCGGATAAATTAAATAATAATTCAATTCCTATCATAACAATAAACTCGAGCAGAACAGCAAAATTGATCGATTGTCGTTGTTGAGAAGGAGCAAGGAGAAGGGTGGCTCGCGTGATTGCGGAATAAATACGTTTTTAGGAAATATAAATGGGCCAGACGAAGGTCTGACTTGCATTAACTAATCCGCCCCTTTGTAATCTTTAAAAAGCCATTAACCGTGCTGCTTGGGGTCAACTTTTATCTTTTTTTGTTCGTTGGGCTATAATTAAGGGTAAACGTTTCGTATTTGGTAATCTAATTGAAAACTGAAATAAAAGTAATCTTGTTGGAAAATGCTTTGTTTGCATCCAATAAAGTGGGGTCGATATTATGGTGATTTAGTTAGAGTTGGCGGCTACTAGCAACATGCGGTGGTTTATATTTTTTTTTGTTATCGTTGTCATGGTATCAAATAGTTGGAGGTCATGGTGATTATTGATAGTTGTTGGCGACGCTATGGTAATAAAATAATCAATTTTTTCAACTTTTATATGACAAATAGTAGTAATTTAAGCTATAAGTTCGGTAAGTGCAACATTACAGTACGATGAGATAATGAGACTATAAGAGACTTACCGGATGTATAATCACACAATTAATAAATTGCACTTACCGACTCTGATACGGTAATAACTCGAAATAAAAAAAATATCCTTATTTTGATTTCACATAATGGTTTTTGCTTTCACAATACGGAATTTACAATTGCAATTATTTCAATAACAATAATTTATAAGAAAATTTCTAAATCATTATCAGCATAAGAATTTCCAAGACGTAATCATTTTTAGTAGCATCATCTTACACGTTTTATATATTTATTTATATACATTTTTTGCAATGTTACGTGTAAAATTTCAATGCATGATCTAATTGCGCTATTATTGCTACATGACTCAACAACGCGCGTTGTTGTGCCTGATGCCCGACCCGTAGAATATAAGCAAGAAGACATTCTCTTCTATTCGCTCCGTTTATTTATTTGTTTTGCTTTGTTCAATTTCAATAGTCGTTCTCACAATAATTACTATTTATTAAATTTACTCGCAAAGCAAGCAAAGCAAAGCGAAGCTAGTGACCCGGATAAGTAACTTCAAAAATAAAACTCCTCGAATCGTGCAGATCAAATTGTGTAATTTATTTAAATTTTAATTTACAATTCACATTGACTAATTGACCTTAAAAATACAGTTTTTAGTGACATGAATTTAAGATAAAATAACTATTTTAATTAAGACTTTGGGAATGTTATTTTATATTTTTTAATTAATCCCGAGCCGTGATTTACTATATGGAGCGAGCCAGAGAGCGAGCGGTGGCGTTATGTAATTATGGGGGTGGATAATAGTAGGAGATTATTAATACTCCAGAGAAGGTGCATAAATTACACAAAAGCAAGAAGATAGAGCGAGCGGCGTCGAGGCGGCAATAAAAAGGGTTTTCTAAATGGGAGAGAAAATATTGTAGACCACACACATATAAATAATGAGACATATTTTGTTGTTGGGTGTTTTATGGGCGTACTCTTTACACGAATTTAAATGTGTCGCATCTTTTTGGTTTTATTTAAATTTACATTTTACCTAAACAAAAAGTCCAATGCTAGAGGTTTTAAAACAAATAATTATATCTGTTAACAGTTTTTGATGACTTTGACGTTCACAAGACGTCAGAAAACTTGAATAATTAAAAACTAAACGAAGTTTTATAATGCTTGTATCATTTCTGTGACATTCACACAAAACAATTGCAAACATTGATTCCTTTGATGATATGAAAATTTGACAGCAAGAATCTACATAATTTAGAACAATTCGACAATTTTTCCACAAACTTTATAGGTTTTGCAGCAATTTAACACTTTTCATAGAAATTATGACAGATCTACAACAATTTGACACAAGAATCTTTATAGTTTTACACAATTTCACAGTTGACACAATATTTTGGCACTTTTTATAGCAGTTTGACAGATTTACAATAATTTGACACTTTTCATAACAATTTCCTACAAGAGTCTTTATAGTTTGACAACAATTTGACATTTCACGCAACAAACTTCCACAACAGATTTATAGTTAACACAACTTTTTGGAACTTTTTATAACAGTTTGATAGTTTTAACAATTTGATAGTTTCATACAAAAATGTTTATAGCAATTTTTGACAGTTTTCACAACAATTTTGACAGTTTTTACTATTTGACTTTTTACTAGAAATTTGACTGTTCCTACAAGAATTTTTGCAAGTTTCACAGCAAACTTTTTAGGTTTTACAATAATTCTAACAATTCTGACAACAATTTGACAGTTTTACAACAAACTTTATAACAGTTTCACAGTTCTAAAAATTTCACACATTTTTTATAAAAGTTTGACAGTTTTCCAACAATTTGATAGTTTCTACAAAAATCAGTTCTCATAATAAACTTCCACAACAATTTTGACAGTTCTGTTAAGTTTTTATGGCAGGATTTCTGTAATTTGAGCTGGAATTTTAGGTTTTTAGGCCATTTTACTGCTCTTAAATGTCTTTTAATTAGAATTTTAGTCAAGTTTTTATGATTCCTGGCCGGGTTTTTGTTCTAACAACTAGAATTTGATGGATTTTTATTATTTCTGGCTGGATGTTTGTACTGTCAACTAGATTTTGTTATTATATATATTATTGGCCGGATTTTTGTGATTTATTGTTGAATTTTTGTTCTTAAATTAGATTTTTAAGATTTTAGCCGGATTTTTATTATTAACGGCCGGATTTTTGTATTTACAGCTAGATTTTGATGTTTTTGGCCGGGTTTTTATGGTTTATGGCTGGATATTTTGTTTTTACAGCTAGATTTTGAAGTGTTTGGCCTATATTTATTATTTATGGTTGGGTTTTTGTTTTTAAAACTTGATTAAGAAGTTTTTTTTTAATTATTAATGGCCGGATTTTTGTATTTACAATTAGATTTTGAAGTTTTTAGCCGGATTTTTATGTTTAATGAAATGATTTTTAGGATTTACGGCCGGACTTTTACAGTTATAAATTAGGTTTTAAAGTTTTTGCTGGATCATTGCACTTCAGATACAGATCTGTTGTGTGGCAGGGTTTTATATTTTCAATTAGATTTGGAAAATTTTGGCCGGATTTTTATGGTTTATGGCCGGATTTTTTGTATTTGTCCGGCATTATATGGTATATTGCCGGATTTTTGATCTTTCAACTAAATTTTTAATGTTTTGTCTTATTTTTATGATTTATGGTCGGATTTATTCTCCTACAACTAGATTTTGAAGTTTCTGACCGGATTTTTATAATTAATGACCGGATTTTGTATTTACAGTTAGATTTCAAGTTTATGGCTGGATTTTAATGACCTATGGTTTAATTTACAGAATGTTGGGCCGAGTTTTGAGAATAAGCGATCGGATTTATGACTTATAGGTACAATATTAGCTGGATTTTTATGATTTATGGCCGGATTTTTATACTTGCCAATAGATTTTGAAGTTTTTGGCCGGATTTTCATAATTTATGGTACGATTTTTGAGATTTATGGTTGGATCTTTGTTCTTGCATTTTATATATTGTTACATTTGTATGACATTATGTTAAATTTTTATATTATGAGCAAGATTTATAATATTAATGGCCGGATGTTTGTGTTTTGGGCCGGATTTTTGTATTTTGAGCTAGATTTCGGTATTTTGAGCCGGATTTTTATTATAAAAGCCATATTTTTAGGAATTTTGCCTCGAATTTTAAGTTTTTTATATAATTTTGATCAATTTAGAGCCATATTTAGTTAATACAAAACAGTTTTTCTATTAGTTTTTAGAATTTTTGTATTTTAGGCCAGATTTTTATTTTTTTTAATAATTTTTTTGTTATTAGTTAAGAATTTAATGAATTTAAGCAGGATTTCTATGCTAAGAAATTGGCAACGCTACTCATCAACTAATAAAAAGCATTTCTTGATACGCTACTTGACAATTTTAATACAAATTTAATTCAATCGTTGTATGGCTAAACATTTAGACTGGCTCCAGAAATTAATCTAACCAAATTTATTAGATTGCGTGCGTATTTGAACAGAATATGTTTTGCTTAGGTGATTTACGATTATTGAATAATAGACTTCCATAAATAGGTTACAGTAATAAATAATGTGTTAATGTATTGAATCTATTTATGCGCTTTTAGACGCACCCCTCCCTATCACCACCGCGCTTGACCTTAAAACCCCTAAAATTATAATGAAGCCACCACACGATTAGTGAGTCATGTCCTAGAAAACATTCCATACGTGATGTGCAAGGGGTTTGAAACTAACTAACAAAGTTTTGAAGCAGCGACAGAACAATGACAAATATTTTGAGGTCGATACTTGAAATAGTTGGAAAGCAGAATTTAATGGAATTTATAAACAAATTTTTGTATCATAATATTTGTGTTAGTTATAAGAAAAATAAGCTTTACAACGCGTTTTATAATTAGATTCTAATTATAGCAAATTTTTAATTATAATTCTGTAATTCAGTCTTTCTATATGACACAAATCTGTATCATTCCATCTGCAGCGACACTGAGTTTTTCGCTCCAATTGATCGTTTCTATTCACCAAGCATATATGTTTTAATTGTAATTAATTATGAATCGAGAGAAATTATTTATCATCATCTGACAGAGCCTGAGGAATTATTGAAATTAAATAGAAACCAATAGCGCAAATGCATAGAATTACACGAGCAAGTAAAGTCAATTAAATCTGAAAGTGGACATATTGAAGGAGAAAATGCATTTATTAATAATATTAATAAATTCAAATGCATGCGGAATAATGTTAACCTACAAATGTCGTTTTTATTACTATAGTAAGGCAACAAAAGTGGTATCTTAATTATTTCTTACGCTTTGAAGTGATATCTTTGCTATTAATTCTTTTTATTAAGTCTTTTACTACTAGATTTTTGAAGTTTTTGAGAGGAATTTGATGGTTTATGGCTGGATTTTGATGACTTATGGCCGGATTTTTGTATTTACGGTTAGATTTTGAAAATTTTGGCCGGATTTTTGTATTTACAGTTAGATTTGTCCAAGTTTTTATGCTTTAGTGCCGGATTTGTTGTACTCTTAAATAGATTTTTAAGTTTTTGACAGGGTTTTTATGACTTATGGCTGGATTTTTATGATTTATGGCCGGATATTTGTACTTTTAAATAGATTTTGATGTTTTACTTCGGATTTTTATGATTTATCGTCGGATTTTTGTTCTTATAACTAGATTTTAAAGTTTTTGTTAGGGTTTTCATGATTTGTGGCTGGATTTTACTAGATTTTGTCTAAATTTTTATGGTTTTTGGCCGGATTTTTATGATTTATGGTCGATTACAACCGGCTTTTGGTTTTTATAATTAGATTTTGAAGTTTTTGGACGGGTTTTAATGACTTACGTCTGGATTTTTATGATTTATGGTAAAATCTTGATGATTTATTGCCGGACTTGTATTTACGGATAGATTTTGAAGTATTTGGCCGGATTTTTATGTTTAATGGCCGGATTTTGAAGTATTTGGCCGGATTTTTATGTTTAATGGCCGGATTTTTGTATTTACATTAGATTTTGAAGTTTTATGCTAGATTTTTAGCTGGATTTTTGTATTTTGAAATTGATTTTTTAAGTTTTGGTGGGATTTTTATGATTTATGGCCGGATTTTTGTAGTAACCGCTAAGTTTTTGAAATTAATTTAAACATTAGTCAATTGGACTTAAGATATGTAAGATAAAATAGTGAAAGTTTTCTATTGATTGTAAAAAAATATTTATTTTTGATAAGTTTAATTTATTATTTTTCTTTATTTATTTCCAGACACCAGGACAGATTCAAAGGCACAGCACGGGCAATACAGACAAGGACGATAACAGGCTGTGCAATAACAACATTAAAATCTCATCCCCGTTACCGTTATCATGTCAACCGACGCCTCCGAATTCCCCACAACAGGCGACCGCCTCAAGACGTCTCTTGCAAGAGATTCTCGCGCAGACTGGTACTTTGCCAATGATTGCGATACCCAATAAAGGTTACTGGGTTGACGGCACGGATCACGAGTGCCAGTACGATCATAGAGGAATGCCTATACTACCCTACGGCACGTGGAGGGCGAAAATTGAGACTGACGATACGGCTAAATGCTACAGGAGGTTCTTCGCTGGAAAGGTAATTTAAAATTAGAAACTATTATGAGTAGTTTGGTCAAATTTTATGATGTTTTGTGATAATGCGGTGATCCGGCCGGTGAAATCAGTGAATTAAAAAAAAAATAGAATCCTTATTTAACAAATTTTACCAGATAGTCAAGTTTGATTTTAAACTTATTTTAAAATTATTCAAATCCAAAATTTGTTCTAAAGTCCGGCTTCTTATTTTTCAAAAATTTATAAAACTTAAAATCCGTTCTAAAATTCATAAAATTTGGCCGGATTTTTAACAAATTTGGTTGCGAAACTAATAAAAGCAGCTAAAAATTACAGTTATGTTGAAATTTAGTTTTAAAATCTGGCTGGATTTGGCATTAATCTGGTCGTAAAAGCAAAATTATTTTTTTAACAAACCATGTGGAAAGTAAACAAATATGGTTGAGTTAAGTAAAAATTTGGTCAGATTATGCTTATTCATGAAAACAATTTTAATTTGAGTCTAAAACTGAGGCTACATTATGTAAAAATCCCATTTAAAGCTATAAATCCGGCCGGATTATGTCATTTTTGGGCGTATTTAGTTAAAATCTTGTGAAAACAACAAAAATCTGGTTATATTATCAAAAAATTTGGCCGAACTATTTAAAAATCCGGCCAAATAAGAATATAAAAATTGGATTATATTATTACATTAAAATCCGGCCAAATTGTTGCCAAATCTGGTCGGATAAAAGCAGATTACAGTTTTAATGGTGTTTAATGGTAGAATTAATTTAAAGATTAGTTAGATTAAAATAAAATCCGGCCTATTTAGATTAGAAGCATGATTTTAGCCAATTTAAACAAAAATCCGGCCGTGTTAAATAAAAATCCGGCCGTTTTTTTAACTAAATTTGTTTAAATAAAGCAAAAATCCGGCTGCAATAAATAAAAATCCGCCGAAATTAATTAAATTTGTAATTTTGAGCAAAAATCCGGCCGTGGTAAATAAAAATCCGGCAAAATTAACTAAAAATGTTTATTTTGAGCAAAAATCCGACCGAGGTAAATAAAAATTTGGCGAAATATGTTTATTTATATGTAAAAATCCGGTCGAACTGATTAAAAAATCCGGCCAAGTTCACTAAACTCGTTTATATTAACTAAAAATCCGGCCGTAGTAAGTAAAAATCCGGCCAGATTAAATAAATTCAATTATATTAAGCAAAAATCCGGCATACATGTCAACAATTACGATTAAAAAACAAGAATCTAGTTTTATTAAGTATAAATCAGATTAGTTTAAGTAAGATTTGCTCGTTACAAGACAGATTAATGAAAATGTTGGCGATTTTAACTAAAAATCCGGCTTTATAATTAAATAAATTGGCTTTGAATGTATTCCATACAATGCACAATCGATAAATCTTATAATTAATCAAAGCAACAACTGTTATTTGTTTGTTAAAATAAACAAACTCCAATTGCAAAGAAGTCGGTTAAATTAATCCAAACCAGTAGAGCGTGTCTCATTGTATTTAAACAAAAAAAAAACAAAGCCGTTTTTCTTTGCTTCATTATTTTAATTCGGATGTCTCATTAGTGGAATTAAGTGGGAAAGGAACGGCCATCCACCCCTTCTTCCTTCCTTGCGCGCCGTGTACATTAACGGCGCTAGCTAGACTGCAATAAATATTCGTTTGGTCACGATTGGTTTTTTACTTTTTTGGTAATAATTATTTAATAATATGAAAGAAAATTATACTTTAATTGGGTCAGAATTAATTTTTTAATTACCTGGATGTTGAATTTCCTGCCTGGACTAATGACAAATGTTTATTTGAATAAATTATATCAATGCAACAAAGTTAAACTTAATTACCGTGCTAATTTACAATTAAGAAGGTTTAGCGCAAATCAATGCCAAAACTAAGGTTAATGTAAATAAATTCTTTCCTGGATTCCATGGTGATTATCTTGTCGAATAAAATTTGACAGTAATCATTCTTCCATCAAGTCTGATTGTATCGCCAAATTATGTTTTGTTAAGGAAACTTTCCCATGTAGTTTTTTGTGCGCGCCATGAAATTGCCGAGGAAAATATGATGATGAGAAAATGGCCCCCCGCGCGCCCATTGTTACGTAAAAGTGCCGGTGGGAAAAATGTATAATGCGCGCGACAAAATCGCCTCTTGATATCTGGGACATGGGTACCGACACACTTACGAAAAAATATCGAAGACAATGGTTTGTGTGTGGTGGTCTATTAGGAAGACAAATGGAAAGCGCGCACGGATCTGTACACAATATTTGTTTCTTCATTTAACACTTAATTGCATCAAGCGAGTTAACTATAATAATTTGTGCAATAAAAATGTATTTTGAAATTTGAAAAATTGTCGGAAAACACTTTTTAATCAGTTTTTGTGGCTGTGGAACGAACCGGAAGTCCGTGAGTCAATGCACATTTTTTGATGGGTAGCGCTACCGATATCAATGTCACTCGCTGCAGTAGCGCGCTACCGAATCAAAAATATTACAATTTAATAATAGAAGTATCATGAATTGAAAAGACATGAAATATCAATATTTCCAATTAAATAAAAACATAAAACATTGAAGCCTTTTACCATTTTTAATATTCCGCATCGACTACCAATCTACCTACATTCGAAATGTAATATGAAAGGTTTCGCGATGTTCGTTTCGCGGAATGTGTATGTATTTGTGTGAGTTAGTGTGTATAAGGAAAACCTTCCGTGGCCACCGAACCGTGCACTGACATGAGAACCACAACCACCGCCGCCGCACGCCTCCTTCATAAAACATTTCGCATTAGATTCTCTCCGTTTGCTTTCAAGCACGTATATATACCTACCTGGCAAGCAAGCAAGCAACGTTAATCGTTGAAGATGATAAAAAAATCGATCCAATTAGTCTACTGCATATTTACAATCAAATATTTATACTCTATCGATCTTATGAAAATATTTCTGCATCGTAATGCGGATTTATTATTGTTCCGTCCTTATCGCGTTCGCTCGCGTGCATGCAAGTTCCGGCGCTATGAGTATGCATCCCCCAGCCAACATAAATACAAACAAAAGCGAAACGAATTAACAACGCATTTATTATTCATTTGTTAGTTGCACCTTTGACCTCGTTTAATCAAAAGTCAATTCAGTCAAACAATTTTGTTAAAATTAATAAAAACCGTCACTAATGAAAACAAATAGTTGGCAGGTGTCCGATTCCATGTTACAAGCGTTTCATTGATACTCTAGTTGATGATCAAAAGTTGTTAAGTTTGAAAGCGTGTTTACGATAATGGTTTGTTTGTGGAGCAGTCATCGAGATCATAATCCTAAAATTAGGACACTTTGAAATTTGATGAAGGCCGCCTGTCTTAGAGAGGAGAGGATGATGGCATGCATATTTCGTGTGGCCGCAAAACATATGAATGCACTTTAATTAAGTGGCACACACAACTAGAAATAGGCTGTGTCTTTGTGAAGCTGCGATGCGATGCAATGGTTATTAACCACTAGAAGTGGACCGGAAAATGTACCACAATCAATGCAAGAAAAAGTAAATAATAAAGTCATCATCATTAGTACAAAATTTTCCTGAATTAAAAATCAATTTAGAGTTGAATAAATTTTTCTTATTGAATGCTCTTTTCGTGTTATTGAGCAAAACATAACGTGGGGCGCCACAGCGCATTCATTATTCTTTTGGATGCAGAACACCGGAGCCACTCCAAACACTCCTTCGCCGGCGTATATGCAAATGCCAGCCAGCCAGCCAAAGAACAATTATATTTCAGAAGACGTCTCTCTCTCTTATCGAAACAAGCAACAATATTATGCGGCAGACACGTACGTACGTCCGTCGCTCCGTATGGGGGCTTATATACGAACGTGCCTCTCTACACAAACTCACACACACAATGGGTAGGGCCTCCAACCGATGCACTTTTTTCTCTCTTCTTCATCTTCTTCCTTTTTATTTAATCTCAGTTTTCACGCCCACGACTCGCATTTAAATATTATTATATTGTGCGACCGTTTCTAACGGACATTACCCGGAGATCCCAATCGCGTCTTTCAATTTTTTTTCTGTGTATGATTCATGCTGCACCGCGAACGGAAAAATCGATGCGAAACGGCGGCGGAATTTCAGGATGAATGCACAACACCACCGGTTGAGTCATCCTGAATGAACCAATTTCAATCATATTGCTTGCTTGATTTGATGATGCACCGCGTTTCGCAACCTGACAGTTTAATTAGGTTTGGATTTCATCAATCATTTGTTTAGTAATTCAATCAATTATTGACCTTATTATCAGCAAATACATAAATTGTAGCAATAAATCTTGTTACATAATGTATCTATTTTAAAATATGAATGATTGAAAAAAAAGTCCTACCGGCTGCGCCAAAATTGTTTGTACATTAATGCTATTATGGTTTTTATCTACAGTTTTGTTGGCATATTATTGTTTGTGTTTTTGCGATGTAATTAAGTGCACATTGATTCATAGATTTTTATGGTTACCGACCGAAATTTAAAATTGTGTTCTACCGACTGCGCCAAAATCGTTTGCAACTTAATATCAGGAATATTTTGTGCATACACTGGTTAGATTACGATAAAGTTATTGCACAAAAGTCATTGCAAATAATGTTCATTTGATTTAGTTGATAAGTTTAACCGACTGCGCCAAATCGGCTTTAATCTTGACTAGTAATTGCTAGGTTATTACTGTTAACTAAGTAATTACTTAATTTGAATTTCTAAAATCTAGTTATGAAATTTCAAAATATGCTCCTATTTTACGAAAATCCGGTCAAAAAAGTTTTGAAGTTTAATAACTTGGATTTGTATTTTTTTTTTGTTTATGAAAACCCGGTTTTTAAATGTTAAAATCCGACTATATTTGTTAAAAATCCGGCCAAATTCGACTTTAATCCGGTCTCGGTTTGCAAAAATCCGGCCAAACATAGTTTTAAATATTAAAATATAGAATTTTAAATTAAAAATTTAGAAAATTTGGCTTATAATTCTAAAGTATTGCCTTATTTTTGTTATAAATTGCATTTTATTTTTAATAATCCGGCTTCAAAATGTCAATCCGGCTTTAAAATATTAAAAACCGGCTTTATTTGTTGAAAATCCGGCTAAATTTGGTTTTAATCCTTTTTAGTTTGTATTTTTTGTTTGCAATTTGTAATTAAAATTTCAAAGTTTTGTCTAAATTGGTAAAAATCCGGCCAACGCTTTAAAATATTGTTCGGTTTGTTAAAAATCCGGCCAAATTTAGTTTCAATCTGTCTTAAATATAATTTGCATTATAACGCCGAAAAAGTAGTTATTTTTTGTGAAAATTTGTCTACTAAGTATCAATTTATTGATTTAAATGTCAAAATCTAGTTTTTAAATTGCAAAATTTGTCTAAAAATACTAAATTTTGGCTTTACTTGGTAAAAAATTTACAAAATTTAGCTTTAATCTTGCTTAACTTGTTGTAGTTTGCTCTAAATGCCAAAATCTGTTGATGTTGTATACTTAAAAACTATTTTAAAATATTAAATCAGGGCTGCTAAATACTAAAATTCTGTTTAATACCGGATTTTAGTATTTAGATTTATTTAGGATTTTAGCATCTTAAATGCTCGTATTGTCAAAAAACTGGCTTATAAAGGTCAAAATCTGGTCTTAAATGTCATAAAATACTAAAATCCGGTCTTAAATAACAAAAATTTGGTCTTAAAATGTAAAAATTTATCTTAATACGTTAAAATCTGGCCTTAACTGCCAAAACCTGGTCTTTATTTAAAGCCGGATTTTAATATTTTAAAGCCAAATATTAAAATCCGGCTTTAAATGTCATAAAATATTAAAATTTGACATTAAATCTGGTTTTACAATACCAAAATCCGGTCTTAAATGACAAAAATTCGGCTTAAAATGCTAAAATACGGTCTTAAATGACAAAAATCCGGCTTGAAAATACCAAATCCGGCTTTAAAAGTTCAAAATCCGGCCTTAAATGCAATAAAATACTAAAATCCTACATTAAAGTCTGGTTTTACAATGCCAAAATCGGGACTTAAATGACAAAAGATCGGCCTTAAATGCTAAAATATGGTCTTAAATGACAAAAATACGGTTCTTAAAATATCAAAATTTAAGTAAGTGACAAAAAACTGGCCTCAAAGTTCTAAATCCGGTTTTAAAATGTCAAAACCCGGTTTTAAATAACAAAAATCTGGTCTTACAAGACTAAAATCTAGTTTTTATGTCAAAATTCATTATTAAACGCTAAAATCCGTTTTTAAATGCTAAAATCAGGTTTTAAATGACAAAAATCCGGCTTTTTAATATTAAATCAGGTCTTAAAATGTTAAAATTTGTCCTTAAATCCCAAATATTCTGTCTTACATTAAAGAAATTGGGCTTTAAAAAACTAAATTATTTTCCTGAAGGTCAAAATCCGACATTAAAGGCCAAAATTAAGATTTAAATGCTAAAATTTTGCTTTATTAGTTGAAATCTGGAATTAAATGCCAAAATTTGTCCTTAAATGCTAAAATCCGGTCATAAATAACATAAATCCAGCCATAAAAAGCCAAAATCCGGCTTTCGATGCTAAAATTTGGTCTTAAATGACAAAAATCCGTCTATAAAATACTAAATCCGGCCTTAAAAGATTAAAATCTTGTTTTAAATGACAAAAACCGGCAATGAAATGCTAAAATCTTGCCTCAATATTCAAATTCCGACATTAAATGACAAAGATTCGGTCTTAAAAAGCTAAAATCCGGTCTTAAAATGCCTAAATTTGGTCATAAAATACTAAATTCTGCTTTAAATGCTAAAGTTTGGCTTTAAATGTTAAAATCCGTGCTCAAATGACAAAAATCTGGTCTTGAATGACTAAAATTCGGCTTTAAAATACTAAATTTGGCTTATAAGGCCAATAGGTCAATAAAGAATATTAAATGCTTAAATCCGGCCATTGACAACAAAAATCCGGCGATAGACAACAAAAATCCGGCCATAGAATGCTAAAATCTGGCTTTACAAGGTTAAAATCCGGCCTTAAATGCAAGTCCGGCTTTAATTGTTGAAATCCGGGCTCAAATGACAAAAATCCTAGGCTTTAAAATACTTAATTTGGTTTCAGAAGGTCAATATTCTTTATTAAATGCTTAAATCCGGCCTTAATCGACAAAAATTCGGTCATAAATTTTAAAATTTTGCTTCACAAAGTCAAAATTTGGTTTAAATGGCAAAGTCCGGCTTAAAATGCTAAAATCCGGCCTTAATTGACAAAAATCTGGCCTTAAATTATCAAAATTTTGCATCAAACGCCAAAATCTGGTCTTAATAGACAAAAATTTAACCTCAAAATGCAAAAATCTGAACTTAAATGCTAAAATCCGGTTTTGAATATCAAAAATCCAGCCTTAAAATCTTAAAATCCAGCTTTAAAAGGTCAAAATTTGGCTTTCAATTCCATAATCCGGCTTTAAATGCTAAAAACTTGTTTTAAATGACAAAAATCTGACTTTAAATAGTCAAATCCGACATTACATGCCAAAATTCGAAAGTAATTGCTAAAATCCAATCTTAACTGATGAAATTCTGGCTTTAAAATACTAAATACGGCTTTAAAAGGACAAAGTTCTGTATTAAATGCTAAAATTCTGCCTTAAATGCTTAAATCCAAACCTTAAACGACAAAAATTTTGCCCTAAAATGTGAAAATATAGCTTTAAATGGTCAAAATACTAAATTTTGCTAAAATTTGGCTCTAAATGCTTAAATTCAACATCAAACGACAGAAATCTGGCCATAAATGCTAATATTTCAGCCTTAAAAGGCCAAAATACGGCATTAATTGCCAAAATCCGGTCTTAAATGCTAAAATCCAGTCTTAAATGATAAAAATTCGGCTTTAATAGGTCAAAATTCTGTATTAAATGCTAATATCTGGCTTAAATCCAACCTTAAACGACAAAAATCTGAATATTTAATGCTAAATTATGGCCTTAAAAGGCCAAATTACGGCATTAAATGCTAAAATCCGGCCTTAAATGATTTGAAATACTAAATTTGGCTTCAAAAGATCAAAATTTTGTATTAAATGCTAATATCCGGCTTTAAATGCTTAATTCTAACTTTAAACGACAGAAGTCTAGCTATAAATTGCAAAAATCCGGTTTCTAAAGGTTAAAATCCGGTCTTATATAACAAAGATCCGGTCTTTAACGGTCAAAATCCGGTTTTAATTTCCAAAATCCGGCCCTAAATGTTAAAATCTGGTTTTAAATGACAAAAAATTGTCTTTATTCTGCTAAAATCCGGCTTTAAAATTGGTACTTATGATATTCAAGTATATTGGTACCAAATTTTATTTTAAGTTTAAAATTAATTGTTGGCAAACAATATTTTTTTTTACAAATTATACTAAATTGAGCATAAATTATGTATATTTATGAATATTTTAAAGTTGGTATTATCAAATTAAATTAAATTCCAATGTACTATTTTTAAATTGTCTGTCGCTACTGTTGCGAACAATTCCACCCATAAATAATTGTTTTTTTTTAACAATTTAACTTGTCCTTCGCCAATATGAGAAACGTAAAAAAAAACAATAGACATCGCAGTCGGCATAAATCGACTCGCTCGCAGGAAGTCAAGCGCGCAGTGAAAATAAAAATGCCCAGCGCCGACACGTACATACATCCGTTTTGAGACGCATTTACGCCTGCTTATGTATTATTATGATTTTTTTATCGAAAAACACATAAAACTGTGAAGAACCGAGACCGACCGGTCGACCATCGTTACGGCCTTTTGTTCGCTCGCTCTGTGAATGTGAACATTCTCACAGGGCAAACAACAATTATTATTATTAAAAGAATAACGCTTCGGGAAACAATGGAAAGGCTAGCGTACAATTAGCAGTATTTAATTGTGTCCGAGGAGAAATAAATAATATGTTATTATTAATTCCTTTTTCAGGAACATCTCTCATTGATAGGATCTGATGAAAATATGGGTCCTGTATTAGTTTCAGTCAAAACTGAGAATTTGGCCAATCAAGATCACACACGGATATTGTTGAGGATAAAAACAGGAACTATGCACGAGTTGGTGCCTACTAGTTGTTTAGGCAATACACCCAGCCCTGCAAAGATGGCCAAATTATTGAACGAACAATTGAATATTGATAATTTTATGCCGATACTCTGTCCCAAAGCATCGCAACATATAGCAACCTACGATGAACACGTTTTGGTCTCAAATTTTAAATTTGGAGTTTTGTATCAAAAATACGGCCAGACAACAGAGGAAGAGATTTTCTGCAATAACGAAACCACGCCTGCTTTTGATGACTTTTTATCATTACTGGGGAAAAGGATTCAATTAAAAGATCATCGAGGTTATCGTGGCGGATTGGATATACAAAATGGCCACACTGGTGATGAAGCTGTTTATGAAATTTTTGAAGAACGCGAAATTATGTTTCATGTATCAACTTTGTTACCGTATACTGAAAGCGATCCTCAACAATTACAACGCAAACGACATATTGGGAATGATATTGTTGCTATTGTGTTCCAAGAAGAAAATACTCCATTCAGTCCTGATATGATTGCTTCGCATTTTCTGCATGCTTTTATTGTGGTACAAGCTGTCGATCCAAATACACCTAACGCCAGATATAAAGTAAGTGTAACTGCAAGAGGTGATGTACCATTTTTTGGCCCAACTTTACCAACACCTGCAGTTTTTTGGCATGGAGCTGATTTTAAGAAATTCCTGCTAACGAAGTTAATTAATGCAGAAAATGCTTGCTATAAGGCGGAAAAGTTTGCAAAATTGGAGCTGCGAACGCGTGCTTCTTTATTACAAACTTTAACGGATGATTTGAAAGACAAAACTAACGAATTTTTGGGGGGAAGTGGTGGTAATAGTGGCACCCAAACACCCGGTACACCTAAAAGCGATTCCGGACCCGGATCGAGATTCATTGATACGGTCAAGAAGGCGTGGAGTGCCAGGGTGAAATCAAGCCAAAGCATCGACACGAATTTGAGTACAAACGGACACGATCGTCTTTCAAAGAAATCGAGTCAACCTACCATTTCAGAATCGACACCTTCTGTAAGTTGTAGTAATTTGCTACAAATTGGTTATTAATTTGTTTTTTTTTGTTTAGAGTGGAAGGTCTTTATCTAAAAGCTCAATAGTATCGAATGGGAAGAAGAGTGCTAATTCCTCGACGGCTTCCTCGCCTGATCTCACAGCGCACGCTCATTCTCATCCGAGGGCGGCCATGTCGGAAGCTTCTGATGATTCGTCGTTGACCAGTGAAGATTTGGAACATTTGGCTGGAGGGTATATTGATAGTGATACCGGTTTGGAGAGTATGAGTAGTGCTGAGACTGCCGCCAAAGCGTGCAGCGTTTGTCAGGATAGGCCCGGAAGCACGACGGGAGGACGGGAACCTAATAGCGATTCTTTGGTGCAGGAAGTGACGCGGCTCAAATGCGATAAGTTGGACTTGCTCAGACAGAATGTTGTAAGTAGAAACTGTTACTTAAGTAGCAATTTTAGTAAATTTTCTTTTGTTTCAGAGCTGTCAGAGGGATATAAAAAGGCTTCGTGAGAAAGAGTTAACGCTACAGGGTGATTTGGCGCTGGCTACCAAGGAAATAAACAGGCTGAGGGAGCTCCTGAAGGATTACAGTCCAAACGGGGAAGTGTCATCCCCGATATGAATAAAATAAAAAATTGTTGGATGTAATCCATCCGGGGCCTAATATTCGCGCGCGATTTATTTAATTATTAAAAAATAAATTAAATAAAAACCGCGCGGATTGCAATCTGATTTCCAGTAATTATTGTTTTAATATTTAAAATAGATAATTACTATAAATAAAAACAATGCTTTTTTAAAAATAGAGAAATGAATAACCAATCACAACAATTGTATTTACATTGCGTCTTTTTTGTTGCTGGAAATGACGCAAATGTTAATAATTTAAATAACTTACACACAACACAAAGATTATAAAGTATTTTTTAACTAATGTTAAATTAATTTATTTTTATTTCGTTTAAGGTTTATTATTATTAATTTTACGTCAACCAATTACCAACCAATTTATACCAAAGTAACATTCCCCAAAAGAATATTTTGTTTTTTTGAATTTGATGAAAAATATTATTATAAACTAAATTATTATTTAAGTGTACATAACAAATTATTTAAGTAAGTTTCTCTTCAGTTTAGGCTTTTTTTGTACAGACAGAATTAATCTTTTAGTTCGGTTTTTTGTGTCAAACAAACAAGAATGTACTTTAATTTCTTTTGGATCGATTTAAAGTATTCAATATGCATTTATTATTATTATATTATTATTATTTTGTTATTGTCTTTCAAATTTTAGTAGATAAATGTACATAGGAAACATATTTTTAAATGTGCATGTCGTTGTGCATCATAATCAAAATAGATTAATAAACAATTCCTATTAAAAAGTTGCCATTGGTGTTATCAACAACAACAATGGTTGCTTTTTATGGAAACAAAATAAAATCTTTAAATGGCCTTCTTAGATTATATAATATATGAATATATAAATAGTATTTTCTATCTAAAAGTGATATTAATATGTAAACAAAAACAACAACAACAACACTGGTTTTTTTCAATTGTTTTGTATATTACATAAATATATATGTTGTCTTCAATATATATTTATTTAACCATTGCAATCTTTAAATGAAAACAATTCGATGCTTTTTTAGTTTAAGTCATGATTTTTTGTAAGTCACATATTCTCTCTCTCTCTTTATGTACCTTATTTTGTGAATATCTGCAAAATAAATAAATTATGTGTTTTAAAATGTTACCTTTATCACATCTTATTTTTTTTAGGTTATTATTGTAAAGAACTGCAGGTATATTGGAGGGCATTGTTGCTGATTAACGCCCGCAAAGTTCGAAAGAATAGTTTGTACATTTTTGGATGAAATGATAAATATTTACTAATCTTCGAGAAGCACTCCATTACATTACAGCGTGGTGTGAAAAGGATGCTAAAACAAGTGAAGGCATAAGTACAAAAGAGCAAACAATATTTTTCTGTATATTATGGCCGGTCACACTATACTGGGATTACTGTATAAATTTAAATCAAATTTGTAAATGTTTTTTTAATTGTAGCAGTAGCCACAACAATCTGTATATTTGGTTGCATATAGTCAATTGCAGGATGCTTTAATTGCATAGTATGCAGTAAAATCTGTAGATGGCGCTTCTACTTAAATTTTAAAATCCAGTTTTTGAGGAAAATAAACACTGTCGGAAAGTAGTAGTTTTTATACAAATGTTGTTACAATCTTAAATAATTACGTAGTTACATAATTAGCTTGGCTTACAGAGGCCCGTGAAGCATTTTTGAAAAGATGCGCAATTCAATGTAGAAAACTCAAAAGATTAATTTGGCTTTTATATTTTTTAATTATTTATTAAACCATAAAATAACTGCTTACAGAGCTGAAACTAGTTTAAAAAAATGCACAATTAAATATAGAACGACATGGTTAACTTGACTTATATAGATCAAATTAATTTTTTCAGTCAAATGCCAGAAAGTAATACAATTAAAGAATGAAAAATAATTTAATCCAAGTTAATGATTACATATTGTTATAAATTAAACTGCTAACAGTTATTGTATATTAATATTAGAAATATAAATGAAATATTTAACGAATTTTAAATAAGATTAAAGCTAATGCTCCTAATCCCAAAGATAAAGTATTGATAACTGCTCCATTGCATTTATTTGCACTATCGCATTCATGGCATTCACTAATATTATCCACTTCAGCTTTTAGGTATTCGCAAGCGCTAGTAACGGTTGGAGTAACTGTTCCACACGTTCTATGAAAACTTGATTCTCCTGAAATAATATTAAAATTAATTTAAATTATTAAATTTTTATTTGTATATTACCGTTTTTATCTTTGATGGTCACTTTGATGCATTTAAATGAACGCTCGTCTTTCCTTTCAAACTGAAAAGCTCTTTGAATAACGCTTTGTTTACCGCTTCTGGTACCTCCTCCTTCTAAATCAACACACAATGCTTCCTCCACATCAAGTTTAGCTGTATCGTACGGATCTCTGCATTGAGCAGTTAAATTTTTAGTGGTATCACAATAATAGCATGTAGTGATTTCGATTTTATTTTCTTGGCCTTAAATTAAATAAATTAGTTCAATCAGCCACACCTTAATTTTTAATATTGATTGAATTGAATCATTTCTATTAATAACTATTTTAAATACAATTAAAACTTACCCAAAGTGATGCCAAAAAGGCAGATTGTTATTATAATTAAACTATTCATCTTGCTAGTCGGATGGAACTGATCTAACTGATTTTATTCTGGCAAAATATCGACGCACCTAAGATAAGCTAAACAATAATTCGATTAGTCAAGTAGGCTAAGTATAGTACGTGTAAATATTGCGCAGAGGATTACTCAATTGATAAAAAATTTATCTGTACATTGGTAATGAATCCAATGTAAATAATTTTACAGCGGGGAACCTGTCTAAATATTGATTTTTTGATAGTAATTTATTATTCCATTAACGGATAAAACGTTTATTGTTGCAAATTTAAATTTTTGCATTTTTAAGTATTTATGTTCTTACTGCTAGCTTCAATTTAATAACAGTAATTCTAATTTAAAAAAATGTGTTTTGATTAGTTGGTTAAAAAAATTAAGAACCCAATAATTCAGTTTAGATCAAGGAATCTAAACAATTAGCCATTAGAGCATTATACAATTTTGACATTATTATTTACTATAGTAGTACTATAAATGGTACTAATTTAAATAACTTTCTTATTTTTCTACACAAATAATTAGATTTTGATTATATTATCCACAAACAAAAATCATTACTATTTACTATAGTACTAACATAAATAGTACTAATTTAAATAATTTTGGTACGCTCAGTTTTTCTACAAAAGAGTTAAAATTTTGATCATTTTATTTACAAACCAAACATTAGTAACTGGTACTAATGTCTGTATTTCTAAATCAAATTATTGGAACATTTTGTAATTTTAACATTACTATCTACTATAATAGTACTATAAATGGTACTAATTTAAATGATTTTGATACGCTCAATTCTTCAACAAGAATATTTGAATTTTAATCATTTTATGTACAAATCAAAAACATTAAATGGTACTAATGATTGTATTTATGAAACTAATTGTTGGAACGTTTTGAAATTTTGACATTACTATTTCCTATAGTAGTACTATAACTGGTATTAATCTAAATAATTTTGATACGCTCAATTCTTCCACAAAAATATTTAAATTATAATCGATTTGGTCATCTTAGTTGTAGTAAATAACTTTAATAATTATTAGGCTATAACTTTTAATTAGTACATTGAATTTTAATGCAATTTGGTACTAATATGCTTCATTAGCATTAGTACCAATTGAAAAAACATTGTACAAATCCATACGCTTAATTTGACATAATATTAGTTCTATTAACGAGACGTACCCAAAGCAAGAAACTCTAGAGATAACTTAAAACTCCAAATCTTTTTCAAGAAATAAAACAAGATTTTGACATTTTAAGACCGGATTTTAGCATTTAAGGTAGAAATTTGACAATTAAGCTAGATTTTGACATTATAACGCCGGATTTTAGCATTTTATGACAATATTTTTGTCAATTAAAACCAGATTTTTGTCATTTAAAACCGGGCTAGCAATTAAGGCAAAATTTTGGCATTTAATAATAAGTTTTAATCCGATTTTTTGTCATTTAAGACCAAATTTTGGCATTGTAAAACCAAAATTTTATCATTTAATATCAGATTTAAGTATTTTATGGTATTTAAGGCCGGGTTTTGACATTTTAAAGCCGGATTTTGTATTTTGAGGCCATATTTTTGTTACTTAAGGCCATATTTTTGTTATTTGAGACCGGATTTTAGCATTTAAAGCGGATTTTAGAATTAATGACAAATTTTGACATTTTAAGACCCAATTTTTGTTATTTAAAACCGAGTTTTTGTCATTTAAGACCGGGGTTTGGCATTGTAAAACCGGATTTTTATCATTTAATGTAGGATTTTAGTATTTTATGGCTTTTAAGGCCGAATTTTGCTATTGAAGGCCGGATTTTAGCATTTAAAGCCAGATTTTGCCCTTTTAAGGCCAGATTTAGTATTTTGAGGTCGCATTTTTGTCACTTAAAGTCAGATTTTTGTCAATTAAGACCGGGTTTTGTCATTGCAAAACCGGATTTTTATCATTTAATGTTGGATTTTAGTATTTTATGCTTTTTAATGCCGGATTTTGCTATTTAAGGCTAGGTTTTGGTATTTAAAGCCAGATTTTGCTCTTTTAAAGCCAGATTTAGTATTTTGAGGCCGCATTTTTGTAGCTTAAAGCCAGATTTTCGTCAATTAAAACCGGGTTTTGGCATTGTAAAACCGGATTTTTATCATTTATTGTCAGATTTTATTATTTTATTACTTTTAAAGCCGAATTTTGCCATTTAAGGCCGGATATTAGCATTTAAATCTAGATTTTGCTCTTTTAAAGCCAGATTTAGTATTTTGAGGCTCCATCTTTGTCACTTAAAACCAGATTTTTGTCAATTAAAACCGGATTTCAGCATTTAATGTCGGATTTTGGCGTTTAATGATAAATTTTGACAATAATTTAAAACCGGATTTTGGCATTGTAAAACCTGATTTATATATCATTTAATGTTGGATTTTAGTATTTTGAGGCCGAATTTTTGTCATTTAAGGCCAGATTTTTATTATTACGATCGGATTTTAGCATTTTAGGTAAGTTTTTGGCATTTAATTCTGAATTTAAAACTTGTTTTTTGTTATTTTAAAGCCTGGTTTTAGTATTTTATGTTGGATTTTTGTTATTTGAAGCTTATTTTTAACATTTAATGCCGGATTTTAGCATTTTAAGATTGGATTTATTTAAGATTAAACTTTTGTTATTTAAGACAAAATTTTAACATTTTAAGTCGATTCTTTCTCATTTAAGATCAAATTTTAGCATTGTAAAACGAGAATTTTATAGTTTAATGTTAGATTTTAATATTTTATGGTATTTAAGGCCGGATTTTGACCTTTCAAAGACGGATTTAGTATTTTGAGGCTAGATTTTTGTCACTTATGGGCATATTTTTGTCATTTATGACCGGGTTTTAGCATTTAAGGCAAGATTTTGGCGTTTAATGACAAATTTTAACATTTTATGACCAAATTTTAGTTGTTTAAGACCAAATTCTTGTTATTTAAAACCGGATTTTAGCATTTTAAGCCTATATTTTATCATGTAAGACCAAATTTTGACATAATATAACCAGAATTTCATCATTTAATGTGAGATTTTAGTATTTTATGGTATTTAAGGCCGGATTTTGACCTTTCAAAGCCGGATTTAGTATCTTGAGGCCAGATTTTTAACACTTAAAGCCATATTTTTGTCATTTAACATCGGGTTTTAGCATTTAAGACGGGATTTTAAACCCAGATTTTAGTCATTTAAATTTTCTTGTTATTTAAGACCGGATTTTAGCATTTTAGACCAATTTTTTGTCATTTAAAACCAGAATTTTATCATTTAATATCAGATTTAAGTATTTTATGGTATTTAAGGCCAAATTTTGACCTTTTAAAGCCGGATTTAGTATTTTGAAGCCAGATTTTTGTCACTTAAAACCGGATTTTAACAGGCCGGGTTTTGGCATTGTAAAACCAGATTTTTATCATTTAATGAAAGATTTTTACATTTTATGGTTTTTAGGGCCGGGTTTTGGCATTTAAGGCCGGATTTTGGCATTTAAAACCGAGTTTTGACCTTTCAAAGCCGGATTAAGTGATTTGAAGCCAGATTTCTTTCACTTAAAGCTAGGTTCTTGTCATTTAAGACCTGGTTTTAGCATTTAAGGCCAAATTTTGGTGTTTAATGATAAATTTTGACATTTTAGGCCCGATTTTTGTCATTTAAAACCGGATTTTTGTCAATTAAGACTTAGCTTATGCATTGTAAAACCGGATTTTTATCATTTAAAACCAGATTTAATATTTTGAGGCCGCATTTTTGTCACTTAAAACCAGATTTTTGTCAATTAAGACTGGGTTTTAGCATTTAATGTCGGATTTTTGCGATTAATAATAAATTTTAAGACCGGAATTTTTTTATTTAAGACCAGACTTTGGCTTTGTAAAACCTGATTTTTATCATTTAATGTCGGATTTTAGTATTTTCAGGCCGGATTTTTGTCATTTAAGGCCGGATTTTTGTCATTTAAGGCCAGATTTTTGTCATTGCGACCGGATTTTAGCATTTCAGACAAGTTTTTAGCATTTAATGCTAAAGACAATATTTTTGTCATTTTAAGGCTGGGTTTTAGCATTTTATGTTGGATTTTTGTTATTTAAGGCTTAATTTTAACATTTAAAGCCGGATTTTAGCATTTTAAGGTTGAATTCATTTCCATACACTAAGTTTGACATAACCACCATTGATTGGTCTTATCTTACTGGATACTATATATCAGTAGTAACATTAGACTAAGCTATAACTTTTAATTAGTACATTGGATTTTAAAGAAATTTGGTACCAATATACCTCATTAGTATTAGTACTAAATGTGTCAATTTGATTAATTTCTATACGTTCAGTTTGACATAACTCTAATCAGTTTGATCCCAACTTACTTGTGTGTGATAGCAGTAGTGATACTAGACTAAGTTATAGCTTTTAATTAGTACATTGGATTTTAATATTTGACACCAATACACCTTATTAGTATTAGTACCAATTGTGTCAATTTGAATCATTTCTATACGTTCAGTTTGACATAGCCATAATCAATTTGATCTTGTGTGACAGTTTTAAACAAGCTGTCTTGATGCAAATTAAAAAAGTCAATAAATTCATGTAAACTTTTTACAATAAGTAAAAAAAAAACAAATTCAGTATTAATATTTTTTATTATAACATAAGTTAATTAAAGCATAAACTGTGTTGAAATCAATTATAAGATTGGGTTATGTTTTAAACTAGACAACTGTCATCTGTCAAATTTACAACATAACCTATATTTCTGCAGAAGTAATTAATCAAAGTAAATTAAAAGATTGATAATTTGGATTCGATCCTCCAGAATATGTTACTATGGGATGGAATCCGGTACTATCAGCTCTGTACTGCACAGTACGTGTAACGCCATCTGGTTGCACTAAAGAGTAATCACCATTAACTGAGTCTCCATTGCGATCCTCACGATGATGCTTAAAATCACCAGTGTAGGGAGAATTTACTTCATATCTGAACGAATATCGAGGATATGCCTAAAAAATATTTAATTTGCAAATATTGTTCTTTCTAGGCTTATAGAGTATTGTCCATTAATTAGTTTGGGCTAACAGCACAACTTACATTATTTGAAGATTGGAAATAATCTCCTCCTCCTCCTCCACCACCACCTCCTCCTGAATAACCCTGATTATAGCCACCACCACTACCACCCCCATATCCTGATGGATCTCCATAATTTCCTCCTCCTCCTCCTTGATTATATCCACCTCCAAAATCGGCTGTTGCCAATGCAAAGCAAAGAAGCATTATTACCTAAAATAAAATTATATTAATTTTCAAAAATTGTGTTATATAATAACAAATTTACCTTTGAGAACATGATGGTGGTTTGGCAGTCACTGAAAATATGTTAACTTGATGTACATTGCGACTACTATTTATACCATAACTTGGATTAATTTAATCGTAAACAATTATTTTATAGTTTCAGTAAAAATTCAAGGTTATTCAAAGACGTCTATTTATGGTTTATTAAATTTAAATTTAAATATTTTTAGTAAAATTAAACAAATAAAATCATTAATTTGGCCAACAAATTTTACCAAAAATGTTATGGTTACATTGTTTTATTAAGAAAATATATTTTGATTACATTTAAATGTTATATAATATCATTTTATGTTGCTTAAATTAGATTTATGATATTCATTCTTTATTACAATTATAATGCATTTTATGCAAGTTAAGGAATTTCATCTATAAAAATCCAATGCGTGGGCTTATTTAGTGACATCCGTAATAAAATTGCTCATAATTTTAAATAGATTCTAATTAAATTACAGCGCCCTTCTAATACAACCACGTAGCAACCAAAAATTTGTTTGATCAATTTCCAATGTCATTTACAGTTGTCTACTAACATATTAAAATTTATACAAAATGCAATGGCCCAGTACTACCGTGCCTCAAGGTGGCGTTTTCCAACCAGCCAGAGTTAACTACAGCAATGATACCAAGAATTTTCTTAAAAGTAAGTTTCTAATTAATTTAATTCAATAATTTAATCAAACATTTTTTAGCTCTAATTGATGAAGCTAAAATGACAACGATGCAACGCAATAAAATCAATTATTCGTTACGCTCTGGTGAACCGCTTCCACCTATATCAAGCTACCAATCGTCAGGAAAGCAAGAGAAATATCAAGTATTAATACGTCCTGGTAGCTCCAAAAGACGCACTTATGATTCAATCAAGAATTCCGGTGCTTATGATAGGGATAAATTTAAGCCTGTGCATCCTAGAGTTGATAGGGAAGCTATTAAACAGGAATTTGCTGATAAAATGGCTTTTGGTAAAGAAATAAAACCGAAACCGCCGAAAAGTAAAAGTGAATTAGTGAAAAAGGAGAAGGAAAAGGAAGCTATCACTAGATATGATGAATGTAATGTTTATTATTTAATTTGCTTAAAACTATTTACAATTGGAACTTTAAATATAAATTTTGAATTTGCAATTTGCTTATGGTTAATCTTTAAAACTAAATTTAGTGATTGTAGTTTTACTAAAAGTAGCATTATGTTTAAAATACAATTGCGACTAATTTGGTTTAAATTGTTGGTTGCAAATTAAATTTCTTATTAAAATCAAGTATGCTAGATCTAAATTTTTAATTTGCAATTAGCTAATTCTCATTGGTAATCTTTAAAACAAAATTTAGTATTTGTAGTTTAACTAAACATGATATTAACTTTAAACCCTAATTGCGGCCATTTTGGTTTAAATTATTAACAACAAATAAACTTTTTTAATAAATTCAAGTATGCTGAATCTATATTTTTAATCTGCAGTTCAAAAAATGTCTTAACTAGTGGGTAAATTTACATTTAGTGATATAGTTTTTATGAAATTTATTAATTTGAATCAATTGTGGCCATTTTGGTTTAAATTATTGACGACAAATAAACTTTCTTAATAAATTCAAGTATGCTGGATCTAATTTTTTAATTTGCAATTTAAAACTCCGTTTAGTTAGTGCGTAATGTTATGTTTGATAAAATTATCATAAAATTATTAATTTTAATCAATGGCGGCCATCTTTGTTTAAATAATTTGAAGCAACTAAATTTTCCTAATAAATTTGAGTATGCTAGATCTAATTTTTTAATCCGCAACACAAAATTCGGGTTAATTATTGCGTAAAATTACATTTAATGACATGTTTTTGATAAAATTATTAAAAACTTATTACTTTTAATCAATTACGGCCATTTTGGTTTAAATTATTGACAAAATTTATAAATTCAAGTATGCTAAATCTAATTTTTTAAGTTACAGCTCAAAATTCCTTTTAATTTGTGCGTAAAGTTACATTTATTGACATAGTTTTGATAATTTTATTATAAATTCATTAATTTTTATCAATTGCGGCCATCTTGGTTTAAATTACTGGTAACAATTAAACTTTTTTAATAAATCTAAGTATGCTAGATCTAATTATTTAATCCGCAACACAAATTTCTTCTTATTTAATGCGTAAAGTTACATGAAGCAAGATAACTCTGATAAAATTATCAAAAATTTATTAATTTTTATCATTTGCGGCCATCTTGGTTTAAATTATTGGCAACAAATAGATTTTTCTAATAAATTTAAGTATGCTAAATCTATTTTTTTAATAGATTCCTTCTAATTAATGCGTAAAGTTACATTTAGTTACATAGTTTTGATCAAATCATCATAAATTTGTTAATTTTAATTAATTGCAGCCATCTTAGTTTAAATAATTTGTAGCAAATAAATTTTCTTAATAAATTTAAGTAAACTGTATCTAATTTTTTAATCTGCAATACAAAATTCTTCTTAATTAGCTTGTAAAGTTACATTTAGTGACATAGTTCTGATAAAATTATCATAAATTCATTATTTTTATTTAATGGCGGCCATCTTGGTTTACATTATTGACGGCAAATAAACTTTTCTATTAAATTTAAGTATGCTGGATCTAATTTTTTAATTTGCAGTTTTAAATTCCTTCTAATTAGTTTGTAAAGTTACATTTAGTGTCATAAGTTTAGTAAAATCATCATAAATTTATAAATTTTAATCAATTGCGGTTTAAATTATTGACCAAAAATATATTTTTTTTAATAAATTTAGTATGCTGGATGTAATTTTTTAATTTGCAACACAAGATTTCTTTTAGTTAATGCGCAAAGTTAGAATTAGTCACACAATTCTGATAAAATTATCATAAATTCATTAATTTTAAACAATAGTGGCCATTTTGGTTTAAATAATCTGTGGCAAATACATTTTTCTAATTAATTCAAGTACGCTGAATCTAATTTTTTAATCCCAACTTAAAATTCTTTTCAACTACTGCGTAAAGGTAAATTTAGTGACGCAATTCTGGAGGAATTAACAAAAATTCTTTAATTTTAAATAATTGCAGCCATCTTGGTTTAGTTTAAAACCTACAATTAATTTTTTTTTAAATAAAATCAAGTATGATAGACCTAATTTACAACTTTCAACTTAATACTGCAACTAATTTTTGGTTAAAACCTAATTTATTGACTAAATTGTGTAAAATTTATAAATTTTGATAATTTGAAGTTATTTTCGCTTAAACTAAACTTTGCAGTTAATTTTTTTAAAATAAAATCAAGTATAATAGACCTAAATTTACAACTTTCAACTTAATACTGCATCTAATTTTTAATTAAAACTTAATTTATTGACTAAATTGTGTAAAATTTACAAATTTTGATAATTTTCGGCAATTTTAGCTTAAACAAAAACCTTTAATTATTTTTTTTAAATAAAATCAAGTATGTTAGATCTAAATTTTAACTCTCAACTTATTATTCCCAATAATTCTTAATTAAAACTTAATTTAGTCATTAAATTGTATGAAATTCATAAATGTTGATAGTTTGCGGCCATCTTGGCTTAAACTAAAAACTGTTATTATTTTTTTTAATAAAATCAAGTGCCCTAGGTTTAAATTTATAACCTTAAACTTAATACTTTAACTAATTTTTGATTAAAACTTAATTTAGTGTCTAAATTGTATAAAATTAATAAACTTTGTTAATTTGCGGCCATCTTGGCTTAAACTAAAAACTGCAAATAGATTTTTTTGTTAAAATGAAATGTACTAGATCCAAATTTACAACTTGCAACTCAATATTTCCGTTAATTTTTAATTAAAATTTAATTTATTGACAAAATTTTATGAAATTTATAATACTTGATAATTTGCGGCCATTTTGGCTTAAACTAAGAACTGCAGTTTTATTTTTTTTATAAAATCAACTGTGCTAAACTTAAATTTACAGTTTTTAACTTAATACTCCAACTATTTTTTGATTTAAACTCAATTGCGTGATTAAATTGTGTAAAACTCGTAAACTTTGATAATTAGCGGCCATTTTGGCTTACACTAAAAACTTCAATTATATTTTTTTAATAAAATCAAGTATGCTAGATCTAAATTTGCAACCTTCAACTTAATATTTAAATTAATTTTTAATTAAAACTTAATTTAGTGACTAAATTGTGTAAAATTCATAAATTTTGATAATTTGCGGCCATCTTAGCTTAAATTAAAAATTGCAATTAATTTTTTTTTAATAAAATCAAATGTGTTATATTTAAATTTATAACTTTGAACTTAATATTTTTATTAGCTTTTGATTGAGACTTAATTTAATGACTAAATTATTTAAAATTCATAAATTTTGATAATTAACGGCCATTTTGGTTTAAACTAAAAACAGCAATTACATTTTTTTAATAAAATCAAGTATGCTAAATCTAAATTTGCAACCCTCAACTTAATATTACTATTAATTTTTAATTAAAACTTAATTTAGTGACTAAACTGTGTAATATTAATAAATTTTAATAATTTGCGGCCATCTTGGCTTAAACAAAAAACTGCAATTACACTTTTTTTGATAAAACCAAGTGTGCTAGATCTAAATTTACAATTTTTAAATTGATACTCCAACTAATTCTTAACTAAAACTTAATTTAGTAATTAAATCGTGCAAAATTCATAAATTTTGATAATTAGCGGCCATTTTGGCTTAAACAAAAAACTGCATTTACATTTTTGTAATAGAATTAAGTAAGCCAGATTTCAATTTACAACCCACAACTTAATATTCTTATTAGTTTTTAATTATAACTTAATTTAGTGACAAAATTGTGTAAAATTCATAAGTTTTAACAGTTTGCGGTCATCTTGGCATAAAGTAAAAATTACAATTAAGTTTTTTTAATCAAATCAAGTGTGCTAGATTTAAATTTACAACTTTCAACTTAATATTCTAACTAATTCTTAATTTAGTGACTAATATGTATAAAATTCATAAATTTTAATCATTTGCGGCCATCTTGGTTTACATAAAAAATTGCATTTAAATTTTTTAAATAAAATCAAGTATGCTACATCTAAATTTATAATTTTCAGCACTCAAAATTCCAATTAATTTTAGTTTGAAACTTTTTTTAGTAACTAAATTTATAAGATTTGATTTTGATTAATCTAAATTTGTTCCTTTAATTTACAGTAAAAATGGAGATACAAGAACGTCAAGACTGGTTAGAAAAAATGGAAATTTTAGGTGAAGCAGATAAACATAGATTGGTAATCAATCAGCAAATTCAGCAGAAGTTGAGAGAAATTGAAGGACTTAAAATAAGAGATAACTAACACTGGAATTATATTTTATACAAATTATACATATTTAGAAAATACTCTTGTTTGATTTGTTTTATATTTAGTAAAATCAATACATAAAATGACATTATTGCATGTCTTCTTTACTACTACACTACATACATTAAGTATTTATAAGTACAGACAATGCCTGTCTACTTAGTCTAATTAATTATCGATTTTTATATTGTTAAGGTTCAGAAAACAAGTTAATTGAAATAGAATTTATTAGATTAACATTTTAATTCAATAAATTTGACATTTGTTTAACAAATTTATCACAAATAACATCTATCAATTTTTTTTTCAACTTTAATTGACATATTTTTTTGTGTTAACTATAATAGCAAAAATTTTATTAAATCAAGCAAGCTTTAAAGTTAAAATAAATTTTGCATTGTAATCATTAATTTATTATTTTAAACCTTTGACCTCTCTCCCAGATGTGCAAAGTAATGATCATTTTACCTCTGCAGTTTTATGTAATCAAAATTTAACATACAAACCTGCGCTTATTGAATGCATTTTGTGCAGCGGTACTGAGCAGGCGTGATGAAAGCTCACCTATATTTCATCACCCCGCCGCCCTTCGCCCCCCGCCCGCCGCCTCTCTCAGCCAGCACAGCCGCCTCCAAAAACCAGCGCCGCCGTCCAGAAAATCCTGCGTGCTTACATTACTGCAGTATTGTGAGGAACGGCGTCCGACAACGTTCCCATCCGAAAACATCATGGCGAAATCGCCGAGCAAACTGAAGATGTTAGAAAAACCCGCTGGAAGCCAAGATGACGTACCAGAGATACTGAAAATCGTTTCCATATCATTCGGCATCATCTTATTTGTAAGTAGAAATCATTTAAATTTCTTTGTGTTTGTGCAGAATTGATAAATATGATTTGCTAAGTAATAATAATCGATGCTTTTAAGGAATAAAATAAATCTAATTAATAAAAATTAATTAAATGCAAATCTACTTTTAAATATTTAATCAAATTTACAAAAACATTGAATTGAAGATGGTTTAAGATCCGAAACACGTATTGCAAATTAAATTTTGCTTAAATTATTAAATTGCTTTCAAACTCCTTGAATAGTTCAATATAATTTCCTGCGCAATTTCCAGGAGCACAAACACAATCAACATATTGTAAATTATATTTACTGAAGGTAAATAAGTTAATGATTTTGCCGTGTAATGTATGTAAATTGCTTGAATCCATTGGGGAATGGATTCTATTTACCCCTTTTACTTGTTTGTTGTGTGATATATGTATGAGGGCAAACAATATGAACATGTATTTTAATTTCATGTTTAGATTGATTATGTTTTTATTTTTATTTGACAGTAACTGTCAATAGAATAAATTTTAAAAATAAAAATCAAAGACTGTTTTAATTTAATCGATTTTTAATAATAATTTGACAGTTTTCATTATGTTTTCCAAACCATTTTTTTAAGTTTTGACATATTTTTTATATATTTTGAAAATTGAAAATAATTTTATGAATTTTTGAAAATCCAAATAATTTTGAAATTGTTTTCAACAATGTTAAAGCACAATTTTGAAAATTTGCTATCTAAATTTGGCTTTAATATTACAAACATTGCAAATTAATGTCAAAAATAAATTTTGAAAATTGAATTTCTTTTATAAATTTTTGAAATTCTGATAGTTTGGAATTGTCCTTAACGTTTAGAACACAATTTTGTTAACTAAATTTGGGCCTAATTTTTGCAAAGATTAATGTCACAAACACTCGGTCGGTTGGGCAGGCTACACCAATCCAAACTACTCACCTACAAAGTTTAAACTCAGTTCACGCTCACCCACCCAAGTGTTAGTGTTCTAGAAATTGTTATACAAACACTTGGGCGGGTGGGCAGTAACACAGTTTACAAATATTGGACCGGTGGTTTGATACAGTGTTCCCGCCCACCCGCCCAAGTGTTTGTTATCAATAAATTTGCTTATTCTCACACTTGTTGAGTTTCTGCTGTCTTTTAATATGACAGATTGAATGACAGTTGTCACTAATACATCAGAGATAGGCACAATAACAAATTTCTTGATTACAACACTTGGGCGGGTGGGCGGGAACACAGTTTATAAATATTGGGCCGGTAGTTTGATACATTGTTCCCGCCCACCCATCCAAGTGACAGTTATCAAAAAATTTGCTTATTTTCACACTTGTTGCGTTCCTGCTGTTTTTAATATGACAGATTGAATGCCAGTTGTCAGTTGTTGTAATACGTTAGAGATAGGCACAAAAACATTTTTCTTTCATAACTAATTCTTGGGCGGGTGGGTGGGAACACAATTTATAAATATTGAGCAGGTGGTTTGATCCAGTGTTCCCGCATACCTGCCTAAGTGACAGTTACCAAGAAATTTGCTTATTGTCACACTTGCTGGGTTTCTGCTGTTTTTAATATGACGTATGTCACTAATACTGATTTAAATTGATCTCAATTTGAAACAAATTTATAACAATACTTTTTTTAAAAATTTGTAGGATTATATAGAATTTTTTATACCTTTTCGTGTAGCGTTTAATGTCCACTTAATAATATACGTATACGATAGTTGTTTGAAACATTTGTCAATAAAATATAAGCACACATCACACAAGTTTGTAGTCACGAATAGACTCAATAGTATTCGTGTTAACCTCAATGCCCCATAACAAAATATTTATAAGTAAACAGATAATGTTCCAGTTAATGTATTGTTATACTTTCAACATATTTTAGTGTTCTTTAAATATGTTTACATTGTTTTTAAAAATAAATAAATAAATTTTAAATTGTTAAATTTTTTAATTTACAAAAATTGTAATTGTGGACACAATTTTTCAAAAAAATATACAAAATTTGCAACAAATGTTGTTAATACGTTACTTAATAAATTTCCAAAATTTTGTAATTTTCAAAAAATCCTAAACAAGTTTTTAGAAATTTTCAAACATTTTGAAAACTTCAATTTACAAAAATTGTGATTGTGATTACAATTTAAATTTTGTTGCTTAATAATTTTCCAAAAATTTGTAATTTTTAAAAAATCCTTAACATGTATTTAGGATTTTTTTAAAAATTCAAAATTAAATTTACAAAAATTGTAATTGTAGTAACCTTTTTTCAAAAACTTATTCAAAACTTGCAACAAATGTTGTTAACACGTTGCCTAATAATTTTCCAAAATTTTTAAATTTTTAAAAAATCCTAAACATGTTTTTAGGAATTTTCAAATTTTTTTAAAATTTCAATTTACAAAAATTGTAATTGTGGTCACATTTTTTTAAAAATATATTTAAAATTTACAACAAATGTTGTTAATACGGTAATAAATAAATTTCCAAAATTTTGTAAGTTTCAAAATAGCCTAAACATGTTTTTAGGAATTTACAAAATTGTTCAATTTTTCAATTTACAAAAATTGTATTTGTGGTCAAAAATTTGCATAACATTATTCAAAATTTACACCCAATGTTGTCAATGCGTTGCTTAATAATTTTTCCAAATTTTGTAATTAAAAAAAAAAATCCTAAACATATTTTTAAGAATTTTCAAAATTGTTCAAATTTTTAATTTACAAAATTTGTAATTGTGGTTACAATATTCCAAAAAATATTCAAAATTTCTAACAAATGTTGTTAATACGTTGCTTATTAAATTTCTAAAATTTTGTAATTTTCAAAAAATCCTAATTATGTTTTTAGAAATTTTAAAAATTTTGCAAAACTTCAATTTACAAACATTGTAATGGTGGTCACAATTTTTCAAAAATATATTCAAAATTTCTAACAAATGTTGTTAATACGTTGACCAATAATTTTCCAAAATTTTGTAATTTTAAAAAAATCCTAAACTTGATTTTAGGATTTTTCAAAATTGTTCAAATTTTTAATTTAATAAATTTGTAATTGTGGTTACAATTTTCCAAAAAAATATTCAAAATTTCTAACAAATGTTGTTAATACGTTGCTTATTAAATTTCTAAAATTTTGTAATTTTCAAAAAATCCTAATTATGTTTTTAGAAATTTTAAAAATTTTGCAAAACTTCAATTTACAAAAATTGTAATGGAGGTCACAATTTTTCAAAAATATATTCAAAATTTACAACAAATGTTGATAATACGTTGATTAATAAATTTCCAAAATTTTGTAATTTTCAAAAAATCCTAACCATGTTTATAGGAATTTTTAAAATGTTTCAAAATTTCAATTTACAAAAATTGTAATTGTGGTCAAAATTAAAAAAAAAAAAATATTCAAAATTTACACCTAATGTTGTAAATGCGTTGCTTAATAATTTTTCAATATTTTGTAATTTTAAAAAAATCTTAAACATATTTTTAAAAATTTTCAAAGTTGCTCAAATTTTTAATTTACAAAATTGAAATTGCAGAAACAATTTTCCAAAAAAATATTCAAAATTTCTAACAAATGCTGTTAATACGTTGCCCAATAATTTTCCAAAACTTTGTAATTTTTAAAAAATCCTAAACTTGATTTTAGGAATTTTCAAAATTGTTTAATTTTTTTATTTACAAAAATTGTAATTGTGGTCACAATTTTCCAAAAAAATATTCAAAATTTTCATCAAATGTTGTCAGTGCGTTGTTTATTAAATTTCTAAATTTTTGTAGTTTTCAAAAAATCCTAATTATGTTTTTAGAAAGTTTCAAAATTTTGCAAAACTTCAATTTACAAAAATTGTAATGGTGGTCACAATTTTTCAAAAATATATTCAAAATTTACAACAAACGTTGTTAATACGTTGATTAATAAATTTCCAAAGTTTTGTAATTTTCAAAAAATCCTAAACATGTTTATAAGAATTTTTAAAATGTTTCAAAATTTCAATTTACAAAAATTGTAATTGTGGTCAAAATTATTCTTAAAAATATTCAAAATTTACACCCAATGTTGTCAATGCGTTGCTTAATAATTCTTCCAAATTTTGAAATTTTAAAAAAATCCTAAACATGTTTTTAGAAATTTTCAAAATTGTTCAAATTTTTAATTTACAAAATTTGTAATTGTGCTTACAATTTTTCAAAAAAATATTCAAAATTTCTAACAAATGTTGTTAATACGTTGTCCAATAATTTTTCAAAATTTTGTAATTTTCAAAAAATTTTAAACTTGATTTTAGGAATTTTCAAAATTGTTTAATTTTTTATTTACAAAAATTGTAATTGTAGTCACAATTTCCAAAAAAAATATTCAAAATTTGCAACAAATGTTGTTAATACGTAGCATAATAGTTTTCCAAAATTTTGTAATTTTCAAAAAATCCTAATCATGTTTTGGGAATTTTCAAAACTATTGAATTTTTTAATTTACAAAAATTGTAATTGGTAACAATTTTTCAAAAAAATATTTAATATTTACCTATGTTACTTTATATGCGTTACTTTATAAATTTCCAAAATTTTGTAATTTTCAAAAATTCATGTTTCTAAAAACTTTCAAAACTGATCAATTCTTTAATTTACAATCATTTTAATCGTGATTATAATTTTTGAAAAATATATTTAAAATTTACCTTAAATAATGCTAATGAGTTGTTTAATAAATTTTCAAAATTTTGTAACTTTCAAAAAATTAAACATATTTTTAGGATTTTTTAAAATTTGTAATTTTTCACTTTACCAAAACAGTAATTATGATCACAATTTTCTAAAAAAATATTCAAAATTTGCAACAAATGTTGTTAATACGTTGCCTAATAGTTTTCTAAAATTTCGTAATTTATAAAAAATCCTAAACATGTTTTTAGGAATTTTCAAACATCAAAATTTTAATTTACAAAAATTGTGATTGCAGAAACAATTTTTCAAACATATATTCAAAATTTACATCAAATGTTGTCAATGCAATGTTTAATACTTTTCCAAAAAATTGTAATTTTCAAAAAATCCTAAATCTGTTTTTAGAAATTTTCAAAATATTGCAAAATTTTAATTTACAAAATTTGTAATTGTGGTCAAAATTTTCTAAAAAAAAATTCAAAATTTACATCAAATGTTGCCAACGTATTGTTTGAAAAATTTACAAAAGTTTGTAATTTTCAAAAAATCTTAAATAGGTTTTTAGGAGTTTTCAAAATATTGCAAAATTTCAATTTAAAAAAATTGTAATTGTGGTCACAATTTTTCAAAAAAATATTCAAAATTTGAAACAAATGTTGTTAATACGTTGCCTAATAATTTTCCAAAATTTTGTAATTTTCAAAAAATTCTAAGCATGGTTTTAGGAATTTTCAAAATGTTTCAAAATTTCAATTTACAAAAATTGTAATTGTGGTAACAATTTTTCAAAAAAATATTCAAAATTTGAAACAAATGTTGTTAATTCGTTGCCTAATAATTTTCCAAAATTTTGTAATTTTCAAAAAATTCTAAGCATGGTTTTAGGAATTTTCAAAATGTTTCAAAATTTCAATTTACAAAAATTGTAATTGTGGTCACAATTTTTCAAAAAAATATTCAAAATTTGAAACAAATGTTGTTAATACGTTGCCTAATAGTTTGCCAAAATTTTGTAATTTTCAAAAAATTCTAAGCATGATTTTAGGAATTTTCAAAATGTTTCAAAATTTCAATTTACAAAAATTGTAATTGTGGTCACAATTTTTCAAAAAAATATTCAAAATTTGAAACAAATGTTGTTAATTCGTTGCCTAATAATTTTCCAAAATTTTGTAATTTTCAAAAAATTCTAAGCATGGTTTTAGAAATTTTCAAAATGTTTCAAAATTTCAATTTACAAAAATTGTAATTGTGGTCACAATTTTTCAAAAAAATATTCAAAATTTGAAACAAATGTTGTTAATACGTTGCCTAATAATTTTCTAAAATTTTGTAATTTTCAAAAAATCTTAAACATGTTTTTAAGAATTTTCAAAATTGTTTAATTTTTCAGTTTACAAAAATTGTTATTGTGGTTACAATTTTCCAAAAAAATATTCAAAATTTACAACAAAAGTTGTCAATAAGTTCCTAATAAATTCCAAACATTTTGTAATTATAAAAAAAATCATGTATTTAAGAAATTTTTAAATTGTCTTCCCCTGAACTGAGAAGTAAGTAAGTAATTCTATTAAATCGTGCAAGCACGCATATAGTTATTAATATGAATTTCCCATAAATAAAAATAAAGTGTGTTAAAGTTTATTTTTCGCACGAACTATACAGTTATAAATCACTTTATTTTATGTGCACGATATAAGCGCTTTGAAAACAAAAATAACAAAACCAAACTAACTTTTACCTTCTCAAGATCCATTTCATTTGTAAATATAAAAAAGTTTACCACAATATTATTTTTTCAAGTTTTAAACTAATATTTCTTTGCTAGATTTATTAAGAAATATAAATGAATATTCATGCTATGTTAACTGTGTTAAATTTATCTACACTTAGTACGCGTATGCCCATCACGATAAAGCGTCCACCCCTCAAAATATTTCATGTGAATTGGACACGCCGAAACCGACCTTTCGCTATTCGTAAATTTGACGCGATTCTAAAGATAGGAAAATCAATTTAGCAAAAATCGATTCCACCCTTTACTAAACAAAAAAACATACACAATACATTTATTATTAATATTTTATGTCTATTTTATACCAAGTTTAAGTTTACATTGATTAATTCGTTGTATAATGAAATATTGTTATCCAACCAAACATTGCAACATCTGTTCATGAATTGTTGGAAATTAATTAAACCGCTATAAATCATTCCGAATGAAATGTAAGCACTACCCAAAACTTCCTGTAAAGCAATTGTATTAAAACTAAGTAAAATATTTGAATTAATTCTTTTCAGATTGCATTAACATTAGTAACAATGTTTTCCATGATTGGTGTAATGAAAACCATTTACGTTTGGTCTTTACTAACATCTGATATAAACGATGAGCCTGAGAATAAGCAGCACACTTCCTCCAACGTTGAAAAATTAAATAAATCACTTGAAAAGGAATCGAGTAAGTACTTCAAACTAATTAAATTATATTTAATATAATATTTTCCTTTTAGTGTACTCTTCGCTGTGCCTAATATTCGCCGGATTCGGCTTCCAGCTCTGTTGCGCCTCCATGATCCTCCTATACGGCCTCTTTAAAACAAAATTACAAGCCATTTATGCTTGGGTTATTTTTTCCTTTACTAATATGGGATGCTTGATGATACTTCTTCTCTTCCTGCATAATTTTACCAGGATGCCCATCAATGGAACCGGGATAGCTTGTAGTAAGTGATAGTAATATGTTATGTACTTAGAACGATTTACTGTAAAATTATTAATCTTGTCATTAATCTAATTTACAACTCAATACAAATTTGTAGATAACGTCTACTTATGATATTTTTACGATCGGAACACCTTTAGACTAATATTTAAACAGTGTCATTATTTGTACACAATAAATTCAATGAAACGGTTATATTGACTAATCTTATCTATTTTTTCTAGATTTTTCGTACTGCGTTGGAATCCTAACTGTTTACAACATGTTTCTATGGTATTACACAAAAGTTTGTCGACGATGCGGACGGAATTTGGTTGTTAAAGCATACGGAGGTTTTACGCACACTGTTACCCCCATTCTACAACTTCCAGATAAGCCTGAAGAAAATAATATTGTGTAATGTGTTTCTTCCACTAGCATCACTTAAAGATGTGTTGAATTAATTAATAATGATATATCTCGTTATATTGTGATTAGAAATTAACATTATTTTTGGAAATTTCGACAATAAGTATCCGCTGGGTGGATATGTGTTTGTTTATAGTGGATTTTCATTAGATGGATTTGATTGATTTCATATCACATTTTGTTGGGTTGATGATGAATTGATTTATTTTGTGATTAAATATTTATTGAGTGAGTTTATTTTATTTCAATCCCTTTTAGATTATTTGACAGAAAAAAAATCACTTGACTTTTCTGTAGATGTCATTTTTGTCATTATGAATCGATTTGTATAAAACTATTAAAAATTTTGTAACTGTCATTAACCTGTCAATAGAAGTGACTAAAAAGTAATGACAAATGTTATAAAGCTCTAAAGTTTTATAAAACTTACTTTTATTTGTTGCTGTCATTAAAGATCACTAAAACGTCACCACAAATGTCATAATTTTTTTTATAATTGTCATTAACATGTCACAAGTTATCAAAACATGACAAGCCTGTATCTCTAGAGTAGTTTTTTAGTAATTCATTATGTTTCTAACAATTTTTGACATTTTAATGACAAATATAAAATTGTCACTTGTGGTGACTTTTAGTTATGCTTAATGACAGATTAGTGACAGCAACAGAAAGTTATGACTTACTTTCTGTTGCTGTCACTAATCTGTAGCTATAAAATTGTCACTTGTGGTGACTTTTAGTTATGTTTAATGACAGATTAGTGACAGCAACAGAAAGTAAGTCATAACTGACAATTTTATAGCTGTCATTAAAATGTCAAAAATTGTTAGAAACATGACATGTTAGTGTCTGTCGATATGATTTTTTAGTAATCTATTATGAAAGTCATAACATAATTGTTGCTGTCATTAAATATCACCACATATCATAAATTGATAACATCATTACATGTTAGTATCTGTCATAAAGATTTTTTTAGTAATTTGATATAAACGTCAATACTTGTCTGTTACTGTCATTCATCAGTCATTAAAATCGTTAAAAGTCACTACAAATAATTTGACATTTCTATAGCTGTCATTAACATGTCAGAAATTGTTAAAAACATGACATGTCGGTATCTGACAAAATTGTCATCAATTATTTGTTGCTGTCATCCATCTGTCATTAAAAATCACTACAAGTGACGTGATTTTCTTATAATTGTCATGGACATGTCATGTGTTGTTAAAAACATTGCTAAAACATCATCACTTGTGACGTGGTTTTTTTTGCAACTGTCATTAACCTATCAGAAATATTTTTAAATTAAATTATGATTGACAGTTGCGTCTTAGTATGAATTTATTCTGTCAATTGTTTATTTTAAGTCAGTCGCTTTGCGATAATTGTCACGAAACAAACTTAAATAAAGAAAATAATTCATAATCTGTCGCTTTGCGAATGACAGTTGCGTCTTAGTATAGATTGTAGCTGTCATTTATCTGTCATAATGTGATTTACGACTTAATTTCTTTATACGAGTCATTAACCTGTCAAGAATCTTAAAAACTATGATTTTTCTATAGCTGTCATCAATCTGTAAAATTAAATAACTAAAACGTCATCACAAATAAGGTGATTAGTCTATAGCTGTTATTAAAATATTAAAATGTCAATTTATAAAAATTGGGCCGGTGGTTTCATACAGTGTTTCCGCCCACTCGCCCAAGTGTTTGTTATCAAGAAATTTGCTTATTCTCAAACTTGTTGCGTTTCTGCTGTTTTTAATATGACAGATTGAATGACAGTTGTCACTAATACGTCAGAGGTGGGCACAATAACAAATTTCTTGATTACTAACACTTGGGTGGGTGGGCGGGAACACAGTTTATAAATACTAAGCCGGTGGTTTAATATAGTGTTTCCGCCCACCCGCCCAAGTGTTTGTTATCAAGAAATTTGCTTATTCTCACACTAGTTGCGTTTCTGCTGTTTTTAATATGACAGATTGAATGACAGTTGTTACTAATACGTCAGAGGTCAGTACAATAACAAAAATTTTAATTACTAACATTTGGGCGGGTGGACGGAAACACAGTTTATAAATACTGAACCGGTGTTTTAATATAGTGTTCCCGCCCACCCGCCCAAGTGTTTGTTATCAAGAAATTTGCTTGTTCTCAAACTTCTTGCGTTTCTGCTGTTTTTAATATGACAGATTGAATGACAGTTGTTACTAATACGTCAGAGGTCAGTACAATAACAAAAATTTTAATTACTAACATTTGGGCGGGTGGGCGGGAACACAGTTTATAAGTATTGAGCCGGTGGTTTGATACAGTGTTCCCGCCCACCCGCCCAAATGCTTGCTATCAAGAAAATTGATTATTCTCACACTTGTTGCGTTTTTGCTGTTTTTAATACGACCGATTGAATGACAGTTGTCACTAATACGTCAGAGGTGAGTACAATAACAAATTTCTTAATTACTAACACTAGGGCGGGAACACAGTTTAGAAATATTGGGCCGGTGGTTTGATACAAAGTTTACGCCCACCTGCCCAAGTGACAGCTATCAAAAAACTTGCTTATTGTCACACTTGTTGCGTTTTTGATGTTTTTAATATGACAGATTGAATGACAGTTGTCATTAATACGTCAGAGGTGGACACAATACCAAATTCTTTGATTACTAACACTTGGGTGGGTGGGCGGGAACACAATTTATAAATATTGAGCCGGTAGTTTAATATAGTGTTCCCGCCCACCCACCCAAGTGTTTGTTACCAAAAAATTTGCTTATTTTCACACTTGTTGCATTTCTGCTGTTTTTAAAATGACAGATTGAATGACAGTTGTTATTAATACGTCAGAGGTGGAGACAATACTAAATTCCTTGATTACTAACACTTGGGTGGGTGGGCGGGAACACAGTTTATAAATATTGAGCCGGTGGTTTAATATAGTGTTCCCGCCCACCCGCCCAAGTGTTTGTTACCAAAAAATTTGCTTATTTTCACACTTGTTGCATTTTTGCTGTTTTTAAAATGACAGATTGAATGACAGTTGTCACTAATACGTCAGAGGTGGGCACAATAACAAATTTCTCGATTACTAACACTTGGGCGGGTGGGCGGGAACACAGTTTATTAATATTGAGCCGGTGGTTTAATATAGTGTTCCCGGCCACCCGCCCAAGTGTTTGTTATCAAGAAATTTACTTGTTCTCAAACTTGTTGTGTTTCTGCTGTTTTTAATATGACAGATTGAATGACAGTTGTTACTAATACGTCAGAGGTCAGTACAATAACAAAATTTTAAATTACTAACATTTGGGCGGGTGGGCAGGAACACAGTTTATAAGTATTGAGCCGGTGGTTTGATACAGTGTTCTCGCCCACCCGCCCAAATGCTTGTTATCAAGAAAATTGATTATTCTCACACTTGTTGCGTTTTTGCTGTTTTTAATATGATAGATTAAATGACAATTGTTCCAAATACGTCAGAGGTGGGCACAATAACAAATTTTTTGATTACTAACACCCGGGCGGGTGGGCGGGAACACAGTTTATAAACATTGGGCCGTTGGTTTGATACAGTGTTCCCGGCCACCCACTCAAGTGTTTGTTATCAAGAAATTTGCTTGTTCTCAGACTTGTTGCGTTTCTGCTGTTTTTAATGTGACAGATTAAATGACAGTTGTCACTAATACGTCAGAGGTGAGCACAATAACAATTTTCTTAATTACTAACATTTGGGCGGTTAGGCGGAAACACAGTTTATAATTATTAAGATGGTGGTTTGATACAATGTTCCCGCCTACCCGCCCAAGTGTTAATTATCAAGAAATTTGCTTATTCTCACATTTGTTGCGATTCTGCTGTTTTTAATATGACAGATTGAATGACAGTTGTCCCTAATACAACAGATATAGGTACAATAACAATTTTTTTATAACTAAAACTTGGGTGGGTGGGCGGGAACACAGTTTATAAATACTAAGCCGGTGGTTTGGTACATTGTTCCCGCCCACCCGCCCAAGTGTCAATTATCAAGAAAGTAGCTTACTATCACAGTTGTTGGGTTTCTGTTGTTCTTAATGTGACAGAATGAATGACAGTTGTCACTAACACGTCAGAAGTGAGTACAGTAACAATTTTTTTGATAACTAACACTGGAGCGGGTGGGCGGGAACACAGTTTACAAATATCGGATCGGTGGTTTGATACAGTGTTCCCGCCCAAATGACGGTTATCAAGAAGTTTGCTTATTCTCACACTTTTTGCGTTTCTGGTGTTTTTAATACGACAGATTGAATGACAATTGGTCGCTAATACGTCAGAGGTAAGTACAATAACATTTTTTTTGATTACTAACACTTGGGCGGGTGGGCGGGAACACAGTTTAGAAATATTGAGCCGGTTGTTTAATACAAAGTTCTCGCCCACCCGCCCAAGTGACAGTTATCCAGAAACTTGCTTATTGTCACACTTGTTGCGTTTTTGATGTTTTTAATGTGACAGATTAAAGTACAGTTGTCACTAATAAGTCAGTTTATAAGTATTGAGCCGAAGGTTTAATACAGTGTTCCCGCCCACCCGCCTAAGTGACAGTTATCAAGAAACTTCTTTGTTCTTACACTTGTTGCGTTTTTGCTGTTTTTAAATATGACAGACTGAATGACAGTTGTCAGGCGCTGCTGTTTTAAATATGACAGATTGAATGACAGCTGTCACTAATACGTCAGGCGCTGCTGTTTTAAATATGACAGTTTGATTGGCAGTTGTCACTAATACGTCAAAAGTGGGCACAATAGCAAATTTCTTGGTTACTAACACTTGGGCGGGAACAGAGTTTATAAATATTGAGTCGGTGATTTGGTAGTGTTCCCGCCTACGTAACAGACAGTTGTCACTAATATGTCAGAGGTGGGCACAATACATCACTTGTAACGTGGCTTTTTTGCAACAATCGTCATTAATCTGACAAAAAAATTTAAAATCATATTATTTTTGTCGCCGTCATGCATCTGTCATAAAGAATTCTTAAAACGTCATCATTTGTGACGAGTCTTAGCTGCAACTGTCATTAAACTGCAAGAAATCTTAAAAGTCATATTATGTTTGTAATATCTGTAAATTTATAACATGTTTGTAGCTATCATTTACCTGACATAATGTGATTTTAATCTCTATAAGTAAACGTCTTTGACCGGTCAGATGTTTCTATAATCAAAAAATTCATTTAAAACATATTATTAAGTGCGTTTGATAGGACTTTAATCATTTTAATAGTTGCCAACTAGTTAAACAGTTGATTTAAATTAAATTTGACAGATAATTATTTTTAACGTTTAACAGATTTTATTAAACAATTGAATCAACAAATGTTCAACCTCCACACCGAGCGTTTACGTAATATATTAATTAATTAAAATATATTTTCCTTCTTACCGCCAAATTCTTTTAATCACCATCAGCTGATATTTCATGCAACCGCTTCACTTCACTGCACAGATTAAACTGTTTTCTATCCTACTCGCACCGCTACGCTACAACTTGCCCCACTACTTTTCGTTCGAGTCGATTCGGTACATGTCGTTTTTTTGCGTCACACTGTTAATGCTATTGCGCAACATATTTGACAGATATTAGTTGTAACATATGATAGAAAAATGCAAAAACTTGACAGTAAATTATGTTTGACAGTTGTTGTAAATATTAAAATCATAAAAGTTATTAAAACAAATTTGACAGTTGTTGCTAATATTATTTATGACAGTTGAAAGCTTTATTAATTTGCAAGTTGCGTTTGATTGACAGTTATATATCATGTTCATCTCAACATGAAATCGGACATTTATAATAGTTCCAAACCTTAATTCCATGACATGATGTTGCATAACATATACATACATTTGACAGTTTCAGATCATAATTGACAGTTATAACTAACAGTAAGCATATCTATCACAATGCAAACATTATAGTTATAATGTAACAGAACCAAATTGACAGATGCAAAAGTTTGACAGTTATTGTAAATAACAAAATTCACAAATGATAGTCACTCATTTTATAATAAACAAAATTGTTTAAATTTGACAGTTGTTGCAAATATGTGACAGTTATAAATTATGTTTGACAGTTAAAAACTATTAGAATAAATCTTCATCTGCAGTTGTAATTAGTTTAAACAAGTTTGACAGTTGCTGCTAATATTTGACAGTTATAACTGATAAAATTATTAATTACAGATAAAGCCTTTATTAGAATCAAGCTTCATCTGCAGCTGTTATTAATATAATTGTAAATGATAAAACTATTAATGACAGCCGAAGATTTTAATAAAACAATTTTAAGCTGAAAAAAAAAACAAAATAAATAAATTCAAATTGTATAATGATTGCTTTTAATTAATTAATTTTCTCATTGTCAAATTTAATATAATATTTTTTTGGCATCCTAATCGTATTGCTTGGAATCACAAATGGAGTTACCTATTTTCGAATATACAAATATAAATACAATATATTATATAAAAAACAACCACCTCCCTTCCAACAATCGAAAACAATTGTATGTACGTACAATAGCAAAAATATTATGTATACAATATAATAATCTCTAATAAAAAATGGAATCATTAAAAAATGGAATGTATGAATCACAGTTTTGATTTTATAAAAATTCTTAATGCGTTATAATATTATAATAAGTGTGATGCGTTTCATCATTAATAACAAATCGAACTCAATTGGGTTTCTTTGTATTAATTAAATCATTGCTTATCGTGTTTGGTTGGGCCGTAATCGACCGGAAGATATTCTTCAACTGATGGCATAACCTGCTTCCAAATTTCGGCTAACTATAACCAACATTTTGTCAAATTAATGTAATCTGATATCATTATTGACTTACCTCAGAATGTGCTCGTATTTTTAATGAAACCATACTATTCAAAATTGACGAAATCGTTTCCAAATACGCGTGCACTAACTGCGTCTCCATATGAACGCAATAGAGACTATAATCGGATCGTAATTCCATATTAGTGATTACATTCTCTTGAGCCAACATTTTAACCTCTAATTTCTCAACACTTTCAGCCTGAAATTAAATCAATCAATACCAACAAATTAATTAAAGCAAATTACATACATCAGTCCCTCGTATAACTCCCTGGATTTTACGTTTCTTTAAAGATAACATTTTGGCCAAAGCGGTTTGATGATCTTGAGCCAAACCCTTTTCCAACCGCTCACAAAGATCCCTGTGCGCTATTAAAACATCCAATAACAAACCGAGACGTTCGCAAACTGTAATCTGTTCCAAATTTGAGTGCTGTTGCGAACGATTCGAAACTGATAATAATTCACTAAAAAAATTATTATAATTTTAATAATTCAGACAAATTTTTATTACCTTGAAATCGCTGTAAATCCTTTCTGCATTTTGGGCCAATTGCTACTGCATACGTTACCTATATTGGTCGTCCCTAATGCCTTCAATTGAACCGATAAATCATCAGCATCGCGAGCACGTCCTTGCGCCCTTTCCACCTCTCCATCGGCCAAATATTTAATTTTACCGACAATTTGTACCAAACTCCTCACTTGCTCGCGATTATTAGCAAATTCAGAACAATCGGACGGTATGAGATTCTTTAAAATTAAAATAGATTATGAATGTGATTAGGAATGAAATAATTTTACCTTAGCGTTGGCTGCGTAATCGGATGTCATAAATTCGTCAGGTGCTCTCCTAAAGATGTCTCGTATTCGGTATTGAATTTCGGGGCCTTGATCTGTCAAAAAGAAGGCGACAAGTTGGTCGTGACAAACGGTCGGATGTCTGCATACTAAGGTCAACCATCTGTGCAGGCCGCGTCGACGCGATTCCAGGAAATGCGAATCGGATACGATTTTCTTGGGAGGCAGTCGAGGCACTATCCTATATCAAAAATATTAATTTTAAAACAAACTTAATTCATACAAATAGTTCTAAAAAATTACAATATTTTATAAAAAACATTTTAGGCGCAGTCGATAGGTTATGACTTTTAACATCAAAATTACTACCAAGAATAATGACTCAACTGTCAAATTTGAGCATAAAAATTGTTGTAATTTGTCGCAATATTTTAGGCGCAGTCGGTACAATATGACTTTAAATAAATAAATGTACAGAAACGCCAATTTGCAAATTGTGCATAATTATAGCGCAGTCGGTCAATCACGTAAAATTTATTTGCAAAATATTTATATTACCGACTGCGCCTACTATGTTAAGTGCATAGCTTGATACAAAATCCTTGTTGAGTTAATTTATGAACTACAAACAATTTCGAGGCAGTCGGTAGGACACGATTTTTATTTCTGTAAACGTTAGAAAAACTATCAATAATATTTTATTAATAAACAAATTAAAAAAAATGTCAAAATCAAGTAATTTGACAGATTGGTAATTAGCGATTCATTTGACATTTTGACAAATCCTTTGAAGCCTGTTAAGTTGACAGTTGCCACATGTTTTGACACTTCTCTTAATAATCATAATAAATGTCAAAAAAGTTGAACATTGATGGGTGATCACAAACATTATTTTGACAGTTATGTGAAAGTTGGCATGTAGCAATTTATGTCAAATATAATTCATGACATTTTGAGTTAGTTAGACATATGTCATTGGTAATCATAATATACAATTTGACAGTTTCCTATGACAAGTCAAAATTTGTTGATGATTCATGAGAATATAACAATTGTTAATGTCAAAGTGACATTTGTCTTATCTGCCAAAGCAATATTATTAATTTTGACAGTTGCTAAACTGCAATTAATAATACTTTGACAGAGCATTTGACAAATTAATTATTATGTCAAAATGACAATTGCCAAAATATGCCAAAGCAATATTATGGATAGCTAAACATGCAATAGTTTGTAATTAATAACACTTTAGTGCATTTCATACATCAATTTTATATTAATACAAAATGACATTTTACTAATATGCCAAAGCAAGCAACATTGTACTTTTTGACAGATGCTAAACATGCAATAGTTGCAGTGTATTTGACACATTAACTGTCAAAATAAAAATAATTATATCAAATTTTTTGATCAAAACTTACCTATAAGGAAACCTGCTGAGTAGCAATTCGTTCAAAGCAACAAAATCATTATACCGCCTCGTCACTTTAGAATTGAATCTTCTCGATGAAACAATATATTCAGAATACTTTAAAAACAACCCCTTCTTCTCCGGTGCTAACTCCACACTGATACTATCCAACAAGGTAATCTCATTATAATTCAACCCCAACAAAGCGGGATTATTTTTTAAATGCAGTTGCAACCTCATATTCCTTACTGGATTCAAATCACCCATTTGAGGCAAAGGATATTCTAAAATAAATCACTCAGTATACAACTTAAATGTCATTATGTAATATGAATAAATTTCATGGCCAACTAATTATAAACTTGTTTACCTTTTCCATTAAAATTTTCAAATAATTTATCGGTTGGTGTTTTGCCCTGTTGAGCCCAAGCGACTAATGCAAGCGTTTTATATAAACTGGTTCGATTTATTTCTCCCTGTGGTGGACCGGCTAGATTCCATATCGTTTTAAGTACGGCTGAATCTAATTTACATTGATTCAATAAAGTTTGATAAACGTCTCGATGTATTGGTTCCCCATTATGCGAACAAATTTCGAATATATTGCGATATACACCGGGTATCGCACCTATAATATAAAAAATAATATATTAATAGGTTAATATTAATTAAATTAAATTAAAAACTTACCAGCACTTAAATCTGTAGTCATTTTAATAATAATAATTTATTGGCAACATTTAAGTGCCACTGTTGATCGATTTCAAGACTATGCTCTTCTGGAACTTGTATGAGATGACAACTGAAAATAATCATACACGTCATTTGTGATGGGGAGGACACCGATTTGATTACACCGGATGAGTATCATTTACTTATTGTGCCCCCGGGGTTTATAAATATTAAATCATCACATAACCTCAGTCCCTGCTTAGCTGGCATAACATTACAGTCGATGACGTTTATGATGACATTTAAGTGCTGACACCTGATTGGTCAATTAAATTCATAATGGCTGACATACAATAAAAGTGTTATTGTATTAAATACTCTGCATAATTATTTTAATTAAAATTGAAATTATTTAATTTGAATCATGCTTATCATTGCTTATTATATTACAAAATATAGTTAACAAAACAAATAGGTGCATTTTTAAACTATTGGTAGCATTTGAGTTTATTCAAACGGCAACAATTTTGCGCGGTTTTCTAATAATAATTTAAATATTTAATTATTTATTTGCAATAGTTTGAAGCATAACTAATCGTTTTATTAATTATAAATAAATTAATTATGCATATAAAATATAAAAAGACTTAATTGATCTGTTTAATGTCACAATTAAATAAAAACTTCTGTCAAATTGATAAATAAATGTGAAACATTTGATTTAATTAATGTCAAACGATGTTATTTGTCATAAAAGTAATTATTGCTATAGTGTGTTATTTGTCAGATATTAAAGAAGAAGATATAGTTATACTTTTGTATATAAAATCTGTCAAATATTGTCATTTGTCAAAATGTTATACTAAAATAATTATTAAATTAGCTGTCAAAATGACATTAAATACATTAAAAATAAACTGCACTATTATTTGTCATTTGTTAATGTTAAGTAAAACATGTCAAATTAGTGATAAAAATGTCAGAAATAAACTAGATTATGTCTGTCATCTGTCAATGTTACAAATCACATGTCATATCTGTCAATATCATAATAAAAACGTCAAAAATAAACTAAATTATTATCTGTCATCTTTCAAAGTTAAGTATAAGCGTATCATATGACAAATTAGTGTTAAAAATGACAAAATTGAACTAAATTTTTGTTTGTCATTTGTGAATGACACAAAACATTGTCGTATCTGTCAAAATAATAATAAAAATGTCAAAAATAACTAAATCACCAATTGTCTTTGTCAATTGTCAATTGTATTATCTGTCAAATTGATGATCAAAATATAATAAATGAACTAAATTATTGTTTGTTATTTGTAAATGTCAGAAAACACTTTCAAATCTGTCAAAATAATGACAAAAACGTCAGAAGTAAACTAAACTATTATCTGTCATATGTCATCAGTCAATGTTAAATAAAACAGTATTATCTGTCAAACTAGTGATGAAAATGTCAGAAATAAACTAAATTATTATTTGTCGTTTGTAAATGTCATCTGTCAATGTTAAATAAAACAGTAGCATCTGTTAAACTAATGATAAAAATTTCAGATATAAATTAAAGTATTATTTGTCATCTATCAATGTTGTAAAACAATATCAACTGTCAAAATAAAATAAATTTTTAACTGTCATTCAGGGCTATTCTCTATGTACATTGCTAGAATGTAAGCAAGATATATTGCTAGCTAACAATATAAACTGTCATTTTAACAAACCTTGCTTGCTAGCAAAATGACCTGTCATTTTAACAAATTATGATTACTAACAATATGAACTGTCAGTTTAACAAAATTAATTTTTAATTAAATTATTATTATTTTATCTAGAGATTTGCCACGCTTTCTGATGTAATGACCGTTTATATTGTTAGCAAACAAGATTTGTTAACATGACGGTGTATACTGTTAGCTTGCAAGATTTGTTAAAATGACATATATTGTTAGCTAGCAATATATCTTGCTTACATTCCAGCAATATGCATAGAGAATAGCACCGATTATGTGTTAATGTTACAAAGTGATTTGAATATCTGTCAACATTTTTAAAACGTTATTAGCTGTCAAAATGTAAAAAATGAACTAAATTATTTTATATTGGTCATCTGTCAACGTAATACAAGACTGCCATTATCAAAATGGTTATATAAATGTCAGAAATTAATTAAACTACCATGTGCCATCTGGTAACATTGAAAAACGTTGTCAACTGTCAAAATGATAACAAGTATATCAAAAATAATTATTTGTCATCTGTAAATGTTACAAAAGACTGTCAGATTTGTCAAAATAATGATAAAAACTTTAAAAACAACTTAATTATCATCTGTCATTTGTTAAATTTAAGTAAAATGGTTTTATTTGTCAAATTAGTAATAATGATGTCAGAAATAAACTAAATTATTACTTGTTATCTGTCTACATTGTCAAACAGTAAAAAAAACATCAAAATAATGACAAATATGTCAGAAATTAACTAAACTATTGGCTGCCATCTGCCAATATTACGAAACACTATCGTATCTGTCAAAATAATGATGTTTATGTCAAAAATAAACTAAATTAGTATTTATCATCTGTCAATGTTTGATAAACGGTACTATCTGTTATAATAAATTAATTTTCTAACTGTCATCAGTTATGGGTTAATGTTACATAACATTATTATCTATCCAGTTGATAATATAAATGTCAGAAATTAATCAGATTAAGATGTCATAATGCAAAAGCTTGACTTTAAAGCTATTTTTTTAAATATCTCAAAAGTTATAAAAGTTGGAATAAAAGTTGAAATAGAAAAGTTGTGCAAAGTTTGATAATCTTAATAAAGTTTAAATTAAATTTTGTAATATTTTGACAACTAAGCTGTCATAATGCAGAAACCTTAATTTTAGAGCTAAATTCTTTAAATATCTCAAAAGTTATAAAAGTTGGAATAAAAATTAAGAAAGAAAAAATGTGCAAAATTTAATAATCTTAATAAAGTCCAAACAAAGTATTTTAATATTTTGACAACTAAGCTGTCATAAAGCAGAAAACTTAATTCCTAAACAAATTTCTACAAATATCTCAAAAGTTAAAAAAGTTAGAGCAAAAGTTGTAAAACACAAATTGTGTTAAACTTGATAATCTTAATAAAGTTTAAATAAAGTTTTTTAATATTTTGACAACTAAGCTGTCATAATGCAGAAAACTTGATTTCTGAACAAATTTCTTCAAATATCTCAAAAGTTATAAAAGTTAAAGAAAACGTTGTAAAACAAAAACTGTACATAATTTAATAATCTTTAAAAAGTTCAAATAAAGTTTTATAATATTTTGACAACTGAGCTGTCATAATGCAGAAAACTTGGTTTTATAGCTAAATTCTTCAAATATCTTAAAAGTTATAAAAGTTATAGACAAAATTCTTCAACAAAAACTATGCAGAAGTTAATAATCTTTATAAAGTTTAAGTAATTATTTATAATATTTTGATAACTAAGCTGTCGTATTGCAGAAACTTAATTTTAGACCTGATTTCTTTAAATATCTCAAAAGTTATGAAAGTTAGAACAAAAGTTAAAGAACACAAGTTGTGCATAATTTAATAATCTAAAAAAACTTTAAACAAAGTTGTTTAATACTTTGATAACTAAGCTGTCATAATACAAAAAACTTAATTTTTACATAAATTTCTCCAAATATCTTAAAAGTTATAAAAGTTAGAGTAAAAGTTATGAAACACAAATTGTGTATAATTTAATAATTTTAATAAAATCTTCATAAAGTTTTTTAATACTTTGACAACTAAGCTGTCGTAGTGTACAAAACTTGATTATATCAGTAATTTCTTCAAACAACTTTTAAGTTATAAAAGTTGAAAAAAAAGTTGTAAAACAAAAATTGTGCAAAATTTAATACTCTTAATAAAAGTTTAATAAAGTTTTTTAAAATTTTAAAAACTAAGCTTTTATAATATAAACATTTTTATTTTAAAGTTAATTTCTTCAATTTTTTAAAAGTTATAAAAGCTGATGAAAAAGTTATAAAATTTTCTACCAAGTTTATAACTTTTTTTTCTTAGAATTTTAAAGTTCAAACTGTCAAAAATATAACAAACCTTGTTTTTGAGTCAATTTCTTCAATTAACTCAAAAGTTATAAAAGTTAGATAAAAAGTTATAGAAAAGAAATTGTAAAAAATAATTTTTTTAACTAAATTTATAAAAAATATTTTTTATTATTTTGACATTAGACTTGCAAAAGTGCAAAAAACTTTGTTTTGGAGCCATTTTCTTTAATTAACTCAAAAGTTATAAAAGTTGTATAAAAAGTTATAAAAAAGAAATTGTAAATAATAATTTTTTTAACTAAATTTATAAAAAGTATTTTTTATTATTTTGACATTAACTTGTCAAAAGTGCAAAAAACCTTGTTTTGGAGCCAATTTCTTCAGTTAACTCAAAAGTTATAAAAGTTGGATAAAAAGTTTTAAAACAGAAATTGTAAAAAATAAAATTTCTAACAAATTTTATAAAAAATATTTTTTATAATTTTAACATTAGACCTATAAAAAGTGCAAAAAACCTTGTTTTACAGTCAATTTTTCAGATAACTCAAGTTAGAAAAGTTAGAAAAAAAAATAAAAAATAAAAATTGTAAAAAACAAAGTTTTCTGCAAAGTTTATGTAAGGTATTTATTAATATTTTGACATTAAAATTGTCAAAAACACAAGAAACCTTGTTTGGAGCGTATTTTTTCAAATAACTCAAAAAGTTGAAAAAAAAGTTAAAGAAGCTGTGAAAAATATAATTTCCTACAAAATTTATAGAAAATGATATATAACCTATACGTATGTCAAATTATGACATTCATATCTCTTACAGATAATTGAATAGCATCACTCGCCGAGACTCCTGTGCAACGTTTATATTTGTGCAAAATAAGCATTAAAACGTGTTTGTTGCACAATATACTACAAAAAAACTAATTGATGACATTTGATTAATAATATTATAAGTGAAATAAATAATAAATGACAATTTAGCATAACATAATAACAAAGGAAAATAAATGTGACAGAAATCACTTCAATTATTCTATATTATTTATGACATATTATGAACTAATTATATAACATCCAATCGCTTACCTTTAAACACAACTTTAAACTATTAACCGTAAAGAACCTCAAACATATATGAAGAAAATTCGCACATAGTTAACGGTAAGCGTTTAACGATTTCGCGTCCGGGAGTCTTTGAACCCGCGCAATTCTTACATTGTTTAGTTACTTTACCACCAACGAACCTACGACAAGGCGTGAGATTACTTTTACTTTCTTCTTATTAAGGTCGCTCGAGTACGATTGCACTTTGTGTGTGTTTAGGAAGGTAGTAAATGTTTGAATTTATATGAATGTTCAATAAATATAAGATAAGTACTTATCACTCTGAAACGTCCCACGCAATAGTAACTTCCGTTTGGCAAAATAAAACATTCCATTTTCAACGAATTCTCCAGCACAATCTTGTCGACGTTTCCTGTCGGATGGATTGAAATTTAATGGGATTGATTTGGAGCCGGATTGAATCCAACGTTTCTGAAATGATCTAATTTATTTAATTAATTATTTATGTAACAAAAAATTTACCACAATTACAATTTTTGTTAAATAAAAAATTAAAGAATTTTGAAAATTCCTAAAAACTTGTTTAGGATTTTTTGAAAATTACAAAATTTTGGAAAAATATTAAGCCACATTTGTGTTGAATTTTGATAATTTTATTGGAAAATTGTTACCAAAATTACAATTTTTGTAAAATAAAAAATTAAACAATTTTAAAAACTCTTAAAAACACGTTTAGAATATTTTGAAAACTACAAAATTTTGGAATATTATTTAACAACATATTGACAACATTTGTGTTAAATTTTGATAATTTTTCTGGAAAATTGTTACCACAATTACAATTTTTATAAAATGAAAAATAAAACATTTTTAAAAATTCCTAAAAACTGGCTGAGGATTTTTTGAAAATTACAAAATTTTAGAAAATGATTAAACAACATACTGACAATATTTGTGTAAAATTTTGATAATTTTTTTGGAAAATTGTTATCACAATTACAATTTTTGTAAAATGAAAAATTAAACAATTTTAAAAATTCCTAAAAACTGGCTTAGAGTTTTTTGAAAATTACAATATTTTGGAAAATCATTAAACAACATATTAAAAATATTTGTGTAAGATTTTAATAATTTTTTTGGAAAATTTTTACCAAAATTACAATTTTTGTAAAATGAAAAATTAAATAATTTCAAAAATTCATAAAAACTGGCTTAGGATTTTTTGAAAATTACAATATTTTGGAAAACCATTAAACAACATATTGACAATATTTGTGTAAAATTTTGATAATTTTTTTAGAAAATTGTTATCACAATTACAAGTTTTGTAAAATAAAAAATTAAACAATTTTAAAAATTCCTAAAAACTGGCTAAGGATTTTTTGAAAATTACAAAATTTTGGAATATCATTAAACAACATATAAACAACATTTGTGTTAAATTTTGATAATTTTTTTGAAAAATTGTTACTAAAATTACAATTTTTGTAAAATAAATAATTAAATAATTTTGAAAATTCTTAAAAACCTGTTTAAAATTTTTTGAAAATTACAAAATTTTGGAAAATCATTAAACGACATATTGACAATATTTGTGTAAGATTTTGATAATTGTTTTGGAAAATTGTTGCCAAAATTACAATTTTTATAAAATGAAAAATTAAACAATTTTGAAAATTCCTAAAAACCTGTTTAAGATTTTTTGAAAACTTAAAAATTTTGGAATATCATTAAACAACATATTGACAACATTTGTGTTGAATTTTGATATTTTTTTTGAAAAATTATTACTACAATTACTACAATTTTTGTAAAATATAAAATTAAATAATATTAAAAATTTCTAAAAACTAGCTTAAGATTTTTTGAAAATTACAAAATTTTGAAAAATCATTAAACAACATATTGACAACATTTGTGTTGAATTTTGATAATTTTTTTAAAAAATTGTTACTAAAATTACAATTTTTGTAAAATAAAAAATTTAACAATTTTAAAAATTTCTTAAAACACGTTTAGGATTTTTTGAAAATTACAAAATTTTGGAATATTATTAAACAACATATTGACAACATTTGTGTAAAATTTTGATAATTTTTTTGGAAAATCGTTGCCATAATTACAATTTTTGTAAAATGAAAAATTAAACAATTTTGAAAATTCTTAAAAATTTGTTTAGGATTTTTTGAAAATTAAAAATTTTTGGAAAATCATAAAACAACATGTTGGCAATATTTGTTGTAAATTTTGAATAATTTTTTGTAAAACTGTTACCACAATTAGAAATTTTGTAAAATGAATAATTGAACAATTTTAAAAATTCCTAAAAACCTGTTTAGGATTTTTTGAAAATTACTAAACTTTGAAAAATTATTAAACAACGCATTATCAATATTTGTTGTAAATTTTGAATAATTTTTTGAAAAATTGTTATCACAATTTCAATTTTTGTAAAATAAAAAATTGAACAGTTTTAAAAATTCTTAAAAACCTGTTTAAGATTTTTTGAAAATTAAAAAATTTTGAAAAATTATTAAACAACATATTGACAACTTTTGAGTTAAATTTTGATAATATTTTTGTAAAATTGTTACCAAAATTACAATTTTTGTAAAATGAAAAATTAAATCATTTTGAAAATTCTTAAAAACCTGTTTAAGATTTTTTGAAAATTACAAAATTTTGGAAAATCATTAAACAACACATTGACAATACTTGTGTAAAATTTTGATAATTTTTTTAGAAAATTGTTTCCACAATTACAATTTTTGTAAAATGAAAAATTAAACATTTTTAAAAATTCCTAAAAACTGGCTTAGAATTTTTTGAAAATTACAAAATTTTGGAAAATCATTAAACGACATATTGACAACATTTGTGTTAAATTTTGATAATTTTTTTTGAAAATTGTTACCAAAATTACAATTTTAAAAATTCCTAAAAACACGTTTAGGATTTTTTGAAAATTACTAAATTTTGGAAAATCATCAAACAACATATTGACAATATTAGTGTAAAATTTTGATAATTTTTTTGGAAAATTGTTATCACAATTACAATTTTTGTAAAATAAAAAATTAAACAATTTTAAAAATTCCTAAAAACTGGCTTAGGGTTTTTTGAAAATTACAATATTTTGGAAAATCATTAAACAACATATTAAAAATATTTGTGTGAGATTTAAATAATTTTTTTGAAAAATTGTTACCAAAATTACAATTTTTGTAAAATGAAAAATTAAATAATTTCAAAAATTCATAAAAACTGGCTTAGGATTTTTTGAAAATTACAAAATTTTGGAAAAATATTATACAACAAATTGACAATATTTGTGTGAAATTTGGATAATATTGTTGGAAAAATGTTACCATTATTATAATTTTTGTAAAATGAAAAATTGAACAGTTTTGAAAATTCTTAATAACCTTTTTAAGATTTTTAAAAATTTCAAAATTTTGGAATATCATTAAACAACATATTGACAACATTTGTGTTAATTTTTGATAATTTTTTTGAAAAATTGTTACCAAAATTACTATTTTTGTAAAATAAAAAATTAATCAATTTTAAAAATTCCTAAAAACTGGCTTAGGATTTTTTGAAAATTACAAAATTTTGGAATATCATTAAACAACATATTGACAATTTTTGTGTTAAGTTTTGATAATTTTTTTGGAAAATTGTTACCACAATTACAATTTTTGTAAAATGAAAAATTAAACAATTTTAAAAAGTTCTAAAAACTGGCTTAGGTTTTTTTGAAAATTACATAATTTTGGAAAATCATTAAACAACACAACAACACATTGACAATATTTGTGTAAAATTTTGATAATTTTTTTGGAAAATTGTTGCTATAATTACAATTTTTGTAAAATGAAAAAATAAACAATTTTAAAAATTCCTAAAAACTGGCTTAGGATTTTTTGAAAATTACAAAATTTTGGAATATCATTAAACAACATATTGACAACATTTAGGTTGAATTTTGATAATTTTTTTAAAAAATTGTTACCACAATTACAATTTTTGTAAAATAAAAAATTAAATAATTTTAAAAATTCTTAAAAACTGGCTTAAAATTTTTTGAAAACTACAAAATTTTAGAAAATTAATAAACAACATATTGGCAATATTTGTGTAAAATTTTGATAATTTTTTTGGAAAATTGTTTCCACAATTACAATTTTTGAAAAATAAAAAATTAAACAATTTTAAAAATTCCTAAAAACACGTTTAGGATTTTTTGAAAAATACTATATTTTGGAATATCATTTAACAACATATTGACAACATTTGTGTTAAATTTTGATAATTTTTCTAGAAAATTGTTACCACAATTACAATTTTTGTAAAATGAAAAATAAAACATTTTTAAAAATTTCTAAAAACTGGCTTAGGATTTTTTGAAAATTACAAAATTTTGGAAAATCATTAAACAAAATATTGACAACATTTGTGTAAAATTTTGATAATTTTTTTGGAAAAATGTTACCAAAATCACAATTTTTGTAAAATAAAAAATTAAAAAATTTTAAAAATTCCTAAAAAGTTGTTTAGGATTTTTTAAAAATTCTAAATTTTTGGAAAATCATAAAACAACATGTTGACAATATTTGTTGTAAATTTTGAATATTATTGTAAAACTGTTACTTCAATTATAATTTTTGTAAAATTAAACAATTTTGAAAATTTCTAAAAACATTTATTAATCTTACCTAGTTACCGAAAACGCACACTCCGCACCATTCCTAATAGCATCCAACGCCTCCTTTAAATATTCCTCTTTTATAAAAGGCGAAGTACATTGCACCAAAGCAACAACATCAATTTCACTTTGATGCGATATAAATTCCAAAACAGCCGACAAAGAACTAGCGTAATCACTTGCTGATTCTTTACTCCTCCAATGAATATTTACTCTACCTTCACCAACTAAAATTAATCAAATTACTTATATATAGCATTAACAAAATTAATTAACTTACCTCTGATGGCTTCATTATAAATCAACAAATTCTCAGTTGAAACCCAAACAGAATTAAAATTTACTTTTAAAACGCTTGATAATGAGTTTGCTAATAATGATTTGTTACCTATTAAAGCCAAATTCTTTAATTTAATTCCTTTAGAACCTCCTCGAGCCAGAATTAATGCTGCTACATGTTTTTGAGTATGGAATACATTCCTAAAAATTAATAATTAATTATTTTTTTGTACAAATTAGAAACGTACCAATTTTTGATTGAACAACTTAATGAGTTTTCAATTATAAGAAACCAAAATAATTTAATCAATAAATTCATTATCAATACATGATAATTGATGGTTGCCTTGTTTGTTGTCTCAGCTGATGGTGACAACTGATCATTTCCGCACATTGTCGAGTATAAGAGGACCAATGTAATGCAATTATCTTGTTAAGGGCCATGCACACGTGTATTAATAGCACCTAAACTATTTATACAAATAGTGGTGAATGACCTAAGGCATAATTGTTAATGTTTAGAGAAATTGTTAACTAATTCACAATTTTTTTAATTAATTTAGGATGATACTGTCATATTTAATTTAAATTACAAATTTGACAATGTTTGTGACGTTCTAATTTTATTTTTATCAAATAAAATTACTCATATTTTAATCAATTTGTAAAAAAAAGTCTTTTATTATTGATTAATTTATAATTTTGATTATTTTTTAATTTGTAGCTGTTATTATGCAATCAAAAATTGAATTTGCTAATAAAATTTGAAAATGCCTTATTAAATTTAAAAGTTTTCTGTATGATTTAATTCATTTGCGACCATTAACGCCATCTCTTAACACCTAACTCAATCTAACTAATCTTAAAATATTTGCAATTACAATTAAATGCAAATATGTGAACATATCAGCACTAATTATGTTAAACGATAATTTATCAATTGTAAATTTCCAAACCGTAACTGGAACATGAGCGATAACACGAAATGACAAATATACAACTTCGCGTCGTACATATGAGGTGCGCGCCTCGTTCGTTGATCAATAAAGTGATGACGGCGGGGGCGGCAAGTCACATTGGTTCTCCACTGCTGGCTGGCATGTAAAATTGCAAGCGTTCGCAAATAATCACGTAAATACGTCGCGATAAACGTTGTAAATAGGTGAGAGACTGCTGTAGATATGTTAATTAAAATTATAAACAATGACAAGCAGCAAGTGGGGAATATGAATCGGGCTTAGTGTGTTTTATGATTTAATGTAAGTAATTTGTATTATTAATAATAATTGCTTTAAAATTGACTACAATATTTACAAAATTTCCTAAAATTATTTCTAATTATTTTTTTATTAATTTAATTGTTTAATATTAAATTGATAATTTGTTGATTGTGGTAAACTAAATTAGTTTGTTGGTTTTAAAACTGATGTAGCAAATGGTGCCACTATGTACCCTACTCAAGGGATTGTTGGATGTATGCCAGAAAAAGGAGACCAACAAAGCTTCTGAATTTAATAAATGTTTGAGATGTAAAATCTCCTTTATTAATAAAACAGTCACGTTCTGTAATCATAATATTGATTTATAGTTTGATTAAAGTATTGAGTAATTGAATAAAGTGACTTTTCTAGTTAGTGTATAATTGGGCCGGTTAAGAGTTAATTTAAATTAATCATTAATGGTTAAAAATTATTTAATTAAATTCTAAATAGTTCAATTTACTTACAAAAATTGTGATTGTGGTAACAATTTTTTGAAAAATTATTCAAAATTTACAAAAAAATTGTTTTAATAAATTTCCAAAATTTTGCAAATAATGTTTTTTAGGAATTTTCAATTTTTTTAATTTTTTTAATTTATAAAAATTGTAATTGTGGCAACAATTTTTTGAAAAATTATTAAAATTTACAAAAAAATGTTGTCATTGAGTAGCTTTATATATTTTTAAAATTTTGTGATTATCAACAAATCCTAAACATGTTTTTAGGAATTTTCAAAATTTGTAATTTTTTTAATTTACAAAAATTGTGGTTCTGGTATCAATTTTCCAAACAAACATTCAAATATTACATCAAATGTTGCTAATGTGTTGCTTTAGTACATTTCCAAAATTTTGTAAAAATCAAAAAATCCTAAACAAGATTTTAGGAATTTTCAAAATTTTCAAAATTTCAATTTACAAAAATTGTAATTGCAAAAACAATTTCAGAAAAAATTTGTCAAAAATTTCAACAAATGTTGTTAGTACGTTGTCAAATAACTTTCCAAAATTTTGTAATTTTCAAAAAATCTTAAACTTGTTTTTAGAAGTTTTCAAAATTGTTCAATTTTTCAATTTACAAAAATTGTAATTGTAGTCACAATTTTCCAAAAAAATATTCAAAATTTACATCAAATGTTGTCAATGCGTCGCTTATTAAATTTTGTAATTTTCAAAAAAACCCTAAGCATGTTTTAGGAATTTTCAAAATTATTTAATTTTTTAGTTTACAAAAATTGTGATTATTATATCAATTTTCCAAAAAAATATTTTAAATTTACATTAATTATTGTTAAGGCATTGCTTGATATATTTCCAAAGTTTTGTAATTATCAAAAAATCCTAAACAAGTTTTTAGGAGTTTTCAAAATTGTTCAATTTTTTAGTTACAAAAACTGATATTGCAGTTTTTATACACTTTTGTAGAATATTTAACATTTTATACAACTGTTCACTGCTACATTTAACAGTTTTCGACTAGGGTTTCCGCTTACCCACAAGTTTTAGTTATCCAAAAATTAAAAATCTTTTTCTGCAAACGTTAAAAGTGTCTATATCACAAGAAGTGAAAGTAATATTCAATCTTGTGACATTTGAGTGGGTGAGTGGGTCACTTCAGAACACGAGTACTGAAAAATAGTTTAAACTGTGGTTCCTACTCCTACCCAAGTGTTAGTTATCAAGAAATTTGAAATTTCTAAACTCTGTAAGCGTTAAAACTTTCTACATCACAAGAGGTAATAGTCATTTCCAATCTCTTGATGACGGACACTTGGGCGGGTGGGTGGGTCACTTCAGAACATGAGTACCGTCAAATAGTTTAACTGGGGTTCCCGCCCGCCCACCCAAATGTTAGTTATTAAAAAAATTGAAGTTTCTAAACTCTGTAAGTGTTAAAACTTTCTATGTCACAGTAGGTGATGGTGATATCAAATCCCTTGAAGACGGACACTTGGGCGGGTGGGTGGGTCATTCCAAAACATGAGTACGCACAAATAGTTTAAACTTGGGTTCCCGCCCATCCACTTTCATTAAAATTTAATGTTTAGTTCTGAAATTATCGCTTTTTATATTAACTATCTAGCTTAAAGCTTGATGTAGATGGCTCCAATAAAATTAGATTTAATCATAATTGAACCTATCAATTTGGGTACATTTTACATCTTTGATGGTTATAGTACCAAAATACGTTGTAGCGATATTTCATCAAAATTCAATGTTTGGTTCAGAAATTATTGCATTTTATAATAACTATCTAGCTTGAAGCTTGATGCAGACGACTCTAATAAAATTAGAAAAAAATATAATTGGACCTATCGATTTGGGTACAATTTACAGCTTTAATGGTTATAATATTAGAGTACATTGTTGCCAAATTTCATTAAAATTCATTGTTTGGTTCAAAAATTATTGTTTTTTATAATAACTATCTAGCTTGAAGCTTGATGTAGACGACTTCAATAAAATTAGAAAAAATCATAATTGGACTTATCGATTTGGGTACAATTTACAGCTTTGATGGCCATAGTATTAGAGTACATTGTTGCCAAATTTTATCAAAATTTAATGTTTGCTTAAGAATTTATTGCTTTTTATATTAATTGCGTAGCTTGAAGCTTGTAGTAGACAACTTTATTAAAATTTGAAAACTCATAATTGGACCTATCGATTTAGGTACAATTTACAGCTTTAATTGCCATAGTATTAGAGTACATTGTTGCCAAATTTTATTAAAATTTAATGATTAATTCAGAAATTATTGCTATTTGTATTAACTATCTAGCTTAAAGCTTGATGTATACGACTTCAATAAAATTTGAAAAATTATAATTGGATTTATCGATTTGGGTACAATTTACAGCTTTGAGGGCTATAGTATTAGAGTACATTGTTTCTAAATTTCATCAAAATTTAATGTATGGTTCAAAAAATATTGCTTTTTATATTAATTATCTTGCTTGAAGCCTGATGTAGACGACTCCAATAAAATTTGAAAAAATCATAATTGGACCTATCGATTTGGGTACAATTTACAGCTTTGATGGCTATAGTATTAGAGTACATTGTAGCCAAATTTCATCAAAATTCAATGTTTGGTTTAGAAATTATCGCATTTTATATTAACTATCTAGCTTAAAGCTTGATGTAGACGACTTCAATAAAATTAGAAAAAATCATAATTGAACCTATCGATTTGGGTACAATTTACACCTTTGATGGGTAAAGTATTAAAGTACTTTGTTGCCAAATTTAATGCAAATCCAATGTTTGGTTCAGAAGTTATTGCTTTTTATATTAATCTTATTGTTGTCAGCTTGAAGTATATTACTCCAATAAAATTAGAATTCACCTTAATTGAACCTATCGATTTGAGTACAGTTTACACATTTGATGGTTAAAGTATTAATGTACATTGTTACCAAATTTAACAAAAATCCAATGTTTGGTTCAAAAGTTATTGTTTTTTATATTAACCTTATTGTTGTCAGCTTGAAGTATATTACTGCAATAAAATTTAATTTAACCATAATTAAACCTATCGATTTGGGTAAAATTTAGATCTTTGATGGTTAACGTATTAAAGTATATTGTTAACAAATTTAATAAAAATCCAATGTTTAGTTTAGAAGTTATTGCTATTTATATTAACTCTACTTTTGTCAGCTTGATGTAGATTACTTCAATAAAATTAAAATTAATCATAATTGATCATATCAATTTGGGTACAATTTACAGCTTTGATGGCTATGGTATTAGAGTACATTGTAGCCAAATTTCATTAAAATTCAATGTTTATTTCAGAAATTATCGCATTTTATATTAACTATCTAGCTTGAAGCTTGATGTAGACGACTCCAATAAAATTAGAAAAAATCATAATTGGACTTATCGATTTGGGTACAATTTACAGCATTGATGGTTATAATATTACAGTACATTGTTGCCAAACTTCATCAAATTCAATGTTTTTTATATTAACTATCTTGCTTGAAGCTTGATAGAGACTACTTCAAAGAAATTTGAAAAAATCATAATTGGCCACCCACCCAAGTGTTATTTATCAAGAGATTTGAAGTTTCTAAACTGTAAGCGTTAAAGGTAATACTCAAACTTTTGATTTGATTTGATTTTAGAACATGAATACGGACAAATAAATTTAAACTGGGGCCAAATTTTAATATAAAAAGGCCGGATATTAATATAAAAACATTAAAGGTAAAATTTGATGCAAAATGGCCGGATTAAGTTGTAAAAAAACCCGGATTTTGTTTAAAAATATTGGATTTTAAAACAACAAAATCAGATTTTGACTTAGTATGACTGGATTTTAATAAAAGCACTCCGGATTTTTATCTATAAACATCAAAAGCAGAATTTATGTTATTTAAATATTTAAAGCAAAATAGTATGGCCGGATTATTATGCAAAAATGTCAAATGTTAGTACAAAAAGGCCGGATTTTGACACAATATGGCCGGATTTTTATGTAACAATATTGGATTTTAATATAAAAAAAGGATTTTGATATAAAAACATGCAAAATTTGGTACAATATAAAAAAGCTGGATTATGATATATAAAAACCAAATTTTAATATTTTTAAAACAGCAAAACCGGATTTTGACAGAATATAGCCGGATTTTTATGTAACAATGCGCGATTTTAACGCCAAATTTTTATATACAAACATTGAAAGCATAATTTAATAAAATATGATGTAAAAATGCCAGATTTTGATGCAAAAAAGGCCGGATTTTTTATAAAAAAGCCGGATTTTGACATAATATAGTCGAATATTTATGCAAAAAAGCTAAATTTTAATTTAAAAAACCGGATTTTTATATAGAAACATTAAAAGCAGAATTTGATTGATATTATCTTTTACCTTTAGTTCTATAGACCAATTTACTGGATTGATAATTACAATAAAATTTATTTAAATAATAGCCCAAAACTGTTTTTTCAAGTCTGACAGTTTTCTTTAACATTTGACAATTTTGTTTAATATTTGACATATGTAACAGTTTTTATGCACAATTATTAACGTTTATGCAACTTTTGACAGTTTTTTACATCAATGTACACAGCATTTGACAGTTTTTTATAACATTTGACAGTTTTATACATTGTTTGACATTTGTATGCAACAGTTTACTGCTTTCTACAACTTTTAACACTTTTCTGCAACTTTCAAAACTTTATTTTATAGTTTTATTCAACGTTTGACAGTTTTCTATAATATTTGACAGTTTTATGAAACAGTTTACTGTTTTCTATAGCGTTTAACAGTGTTTTTTACATCAAAATTGATACAGTATTTGACAGTTTTCTATAATATTTGACATTTTTTTGTAACATTTGACATTTTTATGCAACAGTTTCCTATTTTCTACAAAGTTTGACAGTTTTTTATAATAGTTGAAGTTCTAATCAGTAAATTTTGCATAAAGTTTTTGTTTTATTGCAAATTACGTTAGAAATTTACAGTTTTTTATCTTAAACGTGCGCAAAACATATTTAATTGTAATAGATAACAATTTTAATAATTTTAATAAATTTTGCAACATGTTGGACTTCTAATAAGAAAATTTTATGAAAATTGTTTGATTAGTTTTTGTTTTATAACCAATTACGTTGAAAATTTACAATTTTTTTGTGTTAAAAAGCGTACAAAAATCATTTTATTAAAATAATTTTACAATTTTTATAAATTTAATGAATTTCATACCATGCTGGATTCTTAATTAGCAAATTTGATCAAAATTCCTCGATTTGTTTTTGTTTTATAACAAATTACGTGAGAAATTTGGCATTTTTTACGTAAAAATGCGTAAAAAATTAATTTATTCAAACATTTTTACGATTTTTATAATTTTATTGAGTTTTGCAACTTTTTATACTTCTTATCAGTAAATTTGATCAAAATTGTTCGATTAGTTTTTGTTTTATATCAATTTAGGTGAGAATTTTACCATTTTTTATATTAAAATGCGCAGAATACAATTTTGTTGTAATAAATTTTAAAATTTTATAATTTTAATAAATTTTGCTATTTGTTGGGCTACTAATGAGTAAATTTGATCACAATTGCTCGATTAGTTTTTGTTTTATAGCTAATTACGGAAAAAAATACTGTTTTTGTGTTTAAAAAACTTACAAACATCATTTTATTGAAATAATTTTGCACTTTTTATAGTTTTAATAAAATTTGCAACATGCTGGACTACTAAACAGTAAGTTTGATTAAAATTGTCTGATTAGTTTTTGTCTTATAACAAAATTACGTAAGAAATTTTGCATTTTTTACGTAAAAATGCGTAAAAAATCAATTTATTCAAATAATTTTACAATTTTTATAATTTTATTGAATTTTGCAATATTTTATACTCCTAATCAGTAAATTTGATCAAAATTGTTTATTAGATTAGTTTTTGTTTAATATCAATTTAGGTGAAAAATTTACCATTTTTTGTGTTAAAACGCACAGAATACTATTTTGTTGTAATAAATTTTAAAATTTTATAATTTTAATAAATTTTGCAACTTGTTAGGCTACTAATGAGTAAATTTAATTAAAATTGCTTGATTAGTTTTTCTTTTAGAGCCAATTACGTAAGAAATTTATTGTTTTTGTGTTTAAAAAACGGACAAAAATTATTTTATTGTATTAATTTTGCAATTTTTATAGTTTTAATAAAATTTGCAACATGCTGGACTACTAATCAGTAAGTTTGATCAAAATTGCTTGATTAGTTTTTGTTTTAGAGCTAATTACGTAAAAAGTTTACCGTTTTTGTGTTTAAAAAACGTACAGAAATTATTTTATTAAAACAATTTTGCATTTTTTATAGTTTTAATCAAATTTACTACATGCTGGACTACTAATCAGTAAGTTTTATCAAAATTGTTTTATTAGTTTTTGTTTTATAACAAATTACGTAAGAAATTTGGCATTTTTTACGTAAAAATGCGTAAAAAAATAATTTATTCAAACAATTTTACGATTTTTATAATTTTCTTGAGTTTTGCAACAATTTATACTTCTTATTAGTAAATTTGATTTTTAATTTGTTCGATTAGTTTTTGTTTTATATCAATTTAAGTAAGAATTTTACCATTTTTTATGTTAAAATGCGCAGAATTCTATTTTTTTGTTATAAATTTTATAATTTTATAATTTTAATAAGTTTTGCAACTTATTGAGCTACTAATAAGTAAATTTGATCAAAATTGCTTGATTAGTTTTTGTTTTATAACAAATTACGTAAGAAATTTGCTGTTTTTGTGTTAAAAAAACGTAAAAATATAATTTCATTAAAATAATTTTACAGTTTTTATAGTTTTAATAAAATTTACAACATGCTGGACTACTAATCAGTAAATTTTATCAAAATTTTTTGATTAGTTTTTGTTTTATATCAATTTAAGTGAGAAATATACCATTTTATGTGTTAAAATGCACAGAATACTATTTTTTTGTAATAAATTTTAAAATTTTATAATTTTAATAAATTTTGCTTTTTGTTGGGCTACTAATGAGTAAATTTGATCAAAATTGCTCGATTAGTTTTTGTTTTATAGCTAATTACGGAAAAAATATATTTAAAAACTTACAAAAGTTATTTTATTGAAATAATTTTGCAGTTTTTATAGCTTTAATAAAATTTGCAACATGCTGGACTACTAATCAGTAAATTTGATCAAAATTGCCCGATTAGTTTTTGTTTTATAGCAAATTACGTGAGAAATTTGGCATTTTTTACGTAAAATTCCGTAAAAAAACCAATTTATTCTATTAATTTTACGTTTTTTATAATTTTATTGAGGTTTGCAACATTTTATACTCCTAATCCGTAAATTTGATCAAAATTGTTCGATTAATTTTTGTTTTATAACAAGTTACGTGAGAAATTTGCCGTTTTTTATGTTAAAATGCGCCCAAAAATGATTTAATTGTAATAATTTCACTATTTTTAAAATCTTAATAAATGTTGCAACGTAAGTAAGACTTCTAATCAATAATTTTGATCCAAATTGCTTGATTAGTTTTTGTTTTATAACAACTTACGTAAGAAATTGACCATTTTTTGTGTTAAAAAGCGTACAAAAATTATTTTAATGAAATATTTTTTTATTTTTTATAGTTTTAATAAAATTTGCAACATGCTAGACTACTAATCAGTAAATTTGATCAAAATTGTAGGATTAGTTTTTGTTTTATAACAAATTACGTAAGAAATTTGGCATTTTTTACGTAAAATGCGTAAAAAACAACTTTTTCCTTTAGTTTTACGTTTTTTATAATTGTATTGAGTTTTGCAACACTTTATACTCTTAATACGCAAATTTCATCAAAATTGCTCGATTAGTTTTTGTTTTATAGCAAGTTACGTGCAAAATTTGTCGTTTTTGATCTTAAAATGCACATAAAAACTATTTGATTGTAATAGTTTTATTTTTTTTATAATTTTAATAAACTTTGCAACTTGTTGGGCTACTAATAAGTAAGTTTGATCAAAATTGCTTGATTAGTTTTTGTTTTGTAGCAAATTACGTAAGAAATTTACTGTTTTTGTGTTTAAAGAACGTACAAAAATCATTTTATTGAAATAATTTTGCAATTTTTAAAGTTTTCATAAAATTTACAACATGTTGAACTACTAATTAGTAAGTTTGATCAAAATTGCTTTGATTAGTTTTTGTTTTATAGCAAATTATGTGAGAAATTTGGCATTTTTTACGTAAAAATCCGTAAAAAAACAATTTATTCTATTAATTTTACGGTTTTTATAATTTTATTGAGTTTTACAACGTTTTATATTCATAATCAGCAATTTTGATCAAAATTGCTCGATTAGTTTTTGTTTTATATCAATTTAGGTGAGAAATTTATAATTTTTTTTTTGTTAAACTGCGCAGAATACTATTTTGTTGTTATAAATTTTAAAATTTTATAAGTCTAATAAATTTTGCAACTTGTTGGACTACTAATGAGTAAATTTGATCAAAATTGCTTGATTAGTTTTTGTTTTATAGCCAATTACGTAAAAATTTTACCGTTTTTGTGTTTAAAAAGCGTACAAAAATTATTTTAATAAAACAATTTTGCTTTTTTTATAGTTTTAATCAAATTTACTACATGTTGGACTACTAATCAGTAAGTTTGATCAAAACTGTTTGGTTAGTTTTTGTTTTATAACAAATTACGTAAGAAATTTGGCATTTTTTACGTAAAAATCTGTAAAAAAATAATTTATCTAATTATTGTTACGTTTTTTATAATTGTATTGAGTTTTGCAACATTTTATACTCCTAATCAGTAAATTTGATCAAAATTATTCGATTAGTTTTTGTTTGATATCAATTTAAGTGAGAAATTTACCATTTTTTGTGTTAATATGCACAAAATACAATTTTGTTGTAATAAGTTTTAAAATTTTATAGTTTTAATAAGTTTTGCAACTTGTTGTGCTATTAATGAGTAATTTTGATCAAAATTGCTTGATTAGTTTTTGTTTTATAGCCAGTTACGTAAAAAATTACCGTTTTTGTGTTTTAAAAACTTACAAAAATCATTTTATTAAAATAATTTTGCAATTTTTTGAGTTTTAATAAAATTTACAACATGTTGAACTACTAATCAGCAAATTTGATCAAAATTGCTCGATTAGTTTTTGTTTTATAGCAAGTTACGTGCAAAATTTGTCGTTTTTGATCTTAAAATGCACATAAAAACTATTTTAATGTAATAGTTTTATATTTTTTATAATTTTAATAAACTTTGCAACATGTTGGATTCCTAATCAGTAAATCTGATCAAAATTGCTTGATTAGTTTTTGTTTTATAGCAAATTACGTGAGAAATTTTGCATTTTTTACGTCAAAATGCGTAAAATAACAATTTATTGAAATAATTAATTTTTTTTTATAATTTTATTGAGTTTTGCAACACTTTATATTTGTAAATCAGTAAATTTTATCAAAATTGTTTGATTAGTTTTTGCTTTATAGCAAATTACGTAAGAAATTGAGTGTTTTTGTGTATAAAAAACGAACAAAGATCATTTTACTGAAATAATTTTGAAATGTTTATAGTTTTAATAGAATTTACAACATTTTATACTCCTAATCAGTAAATTTGATTAAAATTTCTTGATTAGTTTTTGTTTTATAGCAAATTACGTGAGAAATTTGGTATTTTTCACGTAGAAATGCGTAAAAAAGAATCGATTCAAATAATTTTACGTTTTTTCAAATTGTATTAAGTTTTGCAACATTTTATACTCCTAATCAGTAAATTTGATCAAAACTGTTTGATTAGTTTTTGATTTATAACAAATTACGTGAGAGATTTACCGGTTTTTATGTTAAAATGCTCAAAAATACTATTTTGTTGTTATAAATTTAAAAAAATTTTAATTCTAATAAATTTTGTAACATGTTGGACTACCAATAAGTAAATTTAATCAAAATTGTTCGATTAGTTTTTGTTTTATAGCAAATTACGTAAGAAATTACCGTTTTTGTGTTTAAAAAACGTATAAAAATTATTTTATTAAAATAATTTTGCAATTTGTATAGTTTTAATCAAGTTTACATTATATTGGACTACTAATCCGTAAATTTGATCAAAATTGTTCGAATAGTTTTTGTTTTATATCAATTTAGGTGAGAAATTTACTTTTTTGTGTTAAAACGCGCAGAATACTATTTTGTTGTTATAAATTTTAAAATTTTATAAGTTTTGCAACTTGTTGGGCTACTAATAAGTAAATTTGATCAAAATTGCTTGATTAGTTTTTGTTTTATTACAAATTACGTAAGAAATTTGGCATTTTTTACATAAAAATGCGTAAAAAAACAATTTATTTCATTAATTTTACGTTTTTTATAATTGTATTGAGTTTTGCAACATTTTATACTCCTAATCAGCAAATTTGATCAAAATTGCTCGATTAGTTTTTGTTTTATAGCAAATTACTTGCAAAATTTGCCGTTTTTGATATTAAAATGCACATAAAAACTATTTGATTGTAATAGTTTTATATTTTTTATAATTTTAATAAACTTTGCAACTTGTTGGGCTACTAATAAGTAAATTTGATTAAAGTTGCCCAATTAATTTTTGTTTTATATCAAATTACGTAAGAAATTTATTGTTTTTGTGTTTAAAAAACGTAACAAAAATTATTTTATTAAAATAGATTTGCAATTTTTATAGTTTTAATAAAATTTACAACATGCTGGGCTACTAATTAGTAAGTTTGATTAAAATTGCTCAATTAGTTTTTGTTTTATAGCAAATTACGTAAAAAATTTACCATTTTTTACTTTAAAATACACAAAAAAACGATTTGATTGTAATAATTTTACAAATTTTATAATCACAATAAATTTTGCAACTTGTTCAACACTTAATCAGTAAATTTGAATAAAATTGCTCGATTAGTTTTTGTTTTATATTAAATTACGTAAAAAATTTACCGTTTTTTATGTTAAAAAGCTTACAAAAACCATTTTATTAAAAAAAAAATACAAATTCATTAATTCCAAAAAAATTTGCTGCTTATTTCACCACTAACCTTTAAATTTGATCAAAATCGTCCGATTCGATTTTGTTTTATAACAAATTACGTAAAAAAATGCGTTCAAAACCCATACAGTTTTACAATTAAACTTAAGCTAATTTGCCAAATTATGCTAAGTTTGTTTATAATTTAAAATAATTAAAACAAACAATTTATAAAATGCAAATAAAATACTTATTGCGACTTGTAAACATATTAATTAACATAACTACACACAGCGTAAGTTATATATTTATTTATTTACTTATTTAAAACGGCGCGTGATGTACGTTACATTTGAAACGTGAGTCACGTTATATTAAGTGTGATTGTGTTCGCATTAAATCAATTATTATAACACAATGGGTAATATACAGTTCGTTGCATCGGTTTAAGTATCGAATCAATACGATTTGATAATTTAATTGAATCGTGGATGGAATTAAACTATATTGATTACTGACAACCTTGTTTGTTTTATTTATATTAATATCAACATCAGATATGGATCAATAAATATTTTAAATTGTTTCAGGTAAAATAAATTCGACGCAATAATGCCTCTAGGGAGTATATTCCGTCGGGCCTCAACCTACATCTTAGGTGGCGAATTGGATGATGAAAAATTAAGCAATTATGAAGACAACGAGGTCTTATTTTGCAAAAATAATGTATGCGTCCATCCTCCTGCTATAATGCGTCAGGATACTGACATACTACATCATCCCGGATATCTAAGCATCACCACAAAAACCTTCATAGACCAATACAATGACGCTAAGCGGCCGACTTTGATGTTAACTTGGATACCAAATTCAACTTTACGTAAATGTCCGCATACTTTACAAAACTCACCTATCCGGAATGGCTACAACTATTCAAAACAGACGAGTGTTGAAAGTTTAAATTCTTTAGATTCAACTTGCGGTGATGATAATTACAGACCTGCCAGTGTCGAGTTGAAAAGTACAAATCCATTTCTAAATTACGATGATAAAGAATGCAACGAATCTCTTAGCTCGGATGAAGGTAATGAGAAAAGCACAATTATCAATATAAATGTTGAAATCTCAAATCCCGATATTGAAATTATAACCACTCCGGATAGCGTTAAAGATATTACTGATGGTTTGGATAAATTCGAATTTTCACGCTCGGAATCCGTTACGTCAAGTGATAGTCAGCAATTTAATTGGTTGAGTAGTCCTGAATTTTTAGCACAGAAACATAATCTTGCTTTCCCCGATAGTGCAAGTTGTTCACCTATTTTACCAACAAAACAACCTCATAAATGTCGACGGTTTAGTGTTGATTTGAGTCAAATGAGGAGTTTGAGGTTGTTTTTTAATGATGCTAATTGTACTTGCGGGCAGTTAGTTGTTGCTAGTAGAGAGAGTCAATACAAAATATTGCATTTTCATCATGGAGGATTGGATCATTTAGCTCAAGTATTGCATCAATGGCATTCGTTACTACACAGCATCAAATACGCTAAAGGTAAGTTAAATTTATTTATTAATAAATAATAAAATTTGTAATATCAATCAAAATTTTCATTATCTGAAGACAGTTTGAAGTTATGTAGGATTACAATTAATTTTGCTGAAATGTTTGCGTCCTTAAATGGTCCCCAGGCGGCTCTAAATGCGGGTCATGGAAATATTCCTAATTAAATTTAATCTGCCTGTCTGTCGGGACTGATTAATTTATAGATAACAGCAGGACCTTGTTGCTATACACTGAATCGATACCAAATGTTTATCTATTAGTACTACTTGAAGTGCAATCAATTTATTTTAATTAATTGCTAAGCAATAAACAATTATAACCTGCAAAATATTTAAAGTTATTTGGAAGTAATTAAAGTTTAACTAGAATTTGGTAATATTGCTTCAAAAATTGTGGCCTCAGTACGATCAGCAACAAATAATTTAAATTGAATTAAAAACTTGAAAAAATATTATTGATTTAAATGTTTGTTTATTTTGAGATAAGATACTTATTTGGTAGTAACTAAAGTATGTGTTTATACCTCAAAAATTGTATCCTCAGCACAATCTGCAACAACAACAAAATAGTTAGATAAAAACCAAAAATTCTAAAAATTTGCAAAATATAGTTGAGTCAGAAAATTTATTTTTGAGACAAAATACTTATTTGGCAGTAATTAAAGTATGTTTGACCAAAATTTTGTATTATTGTCTCAAAAATTTCAAAAATTTTAAAAATTTGTAAACATTTTTTTTGATTTTGAAAATTTATTTTTGAAACCAGATACTTGTTTGGCAGCAACTAAGGTATATTTAACTAAAATTTTGTATTTGTACTTTAAAAATTGTATCCTCAGCACAATCTGCAACAAAACAAAGTATTTAGTTTAATTTCAAAAAAATTTAAAATTTGCAAAAAATATTTCTGATTTTTAAAACTTATTTTTGAAACAAGATACATATTTGGCAATAACTAAAGTATGTTTAACCAAAATTTGAAGTAATTTCCTCAAAAATTGTGACCTCAGCACAATCTGAAACAACAACAAAATATTTAGATAAAAAGCAAAAATTCCAAAGATTTGCAAAAAATATTTTTGATTTTGAAAATTTATTTTTAAGACAAGATACATATTTAGCACTAAAGTATGTTTCACCAAAATTTTGTGTTATTACCTCAAAAATTGTAACCTCGACGCAATCTGTAACATGAACAAAATATTTAGATAAAATACAAAAATTTTAAAAGTTTTGATTTCAAAAAATTCATTTTGATACAAGGTACTTATTGTACAGTAACTAAAGTGGGTTTAACCAAAATTTCGTGTTTATATCTCAAAAATTGTGTCCTCGGCACAATCTACAACAAATACAAAATATTTAGATAAAAATCAAAAATTCTAAAAATTTTGCAAAATATAGTTCTGATTTTGAAAATTCAATTTTGAGACAACATACTTGTTTGGCAGTAACTAAAGTACGTTTAACCAAAATTTAGTATTAATACCTCAAAAATTGTAACCTCAGCTTGATTTACAATATAAAGAACTTATTTGATAAAATCCAAACTTTTTAAAAAATTGAAAAATAGAACTTTTAAATAAAAAAAAAAAATTTAAACAAAAGTACGTATTAAACAATGTCCAAACTAAGTAAAACCAAAATTAAGGGTTATTACCTCAAAAATTGTGATCTCAGCATGATCTGCAACAAAAGGAAATTATTTAATAAAATCTAAAAAAAATAAAATTTATAAAAATTACTTATAATTAAAAAAAAATAATTTCAATTGAAAGTTCTTATTAAGTAATGTCCAAAATATGTACAGCTAAAATTTAAAGTAATCACCTCAGAAATTGTAGCCTCAGTATAGTCTGAAACATAATAAACTTATTTAATAGAACTCAAAATTTCTAAAAATGTACAAATATATTTATTGTTAATAAAAAAAAAAAATAATTAAATGTTTTTCCGCTCATCCGCCCAAGTGTGTTAGTAATCAAGAAAATTGTTATTGTATCCACCTCTGACGTATTAGGGACAACTGTCATTTAATCTGTCATATTTAAAACAGCAGAAACGCAACAAGTGTGAGAATAAGCAAATCACTTGATAATTGACACTTGGGCGGGTGGTCGGGAACACTGTACCAAACTACTGGCCCAATATTCATAAACTGTTTACCTGCCCACCCGCCCAAGTGGTAGTAATTAAGAAATTTGTTATTCTGCCCACCTCTAACGTATAGTAACAACTATCATTTAATATGTCATATTAAAAACAGAAGAAACCTAACAAGTGTGAGAATTAGCAAATTTCTTGATAACTGTCACTTGGGCATGTGGGCGGAAAGATTGTACCAACCAACTGGCCCAATATTTATAAACTGTGTTCCCGCTCACCCGCTTAAGTGTTATTAATAAAAAAAAAAATTATTCGGCCTACCTCTCTGACGTTTTAGTGACAACTTTCATTCAATCTGTCATGTTATAAACAGCAGAAACGCTACAAATGTAAGAATGAGTTAACTTCTTGATAATTAAAAAAAAACAATCAAACTAATTGTTTAACTAGTTGGCAACTATTAAAATGATTAAAGATCTATCAAACGCACTTAATAAAATGTTTTAAATGGTTTTTTGATTATAGAAACATTTGACAGGTTAAAAATGTTTACTTATAGAGAATTAAAATCACATTATGTCAGATAAATTATAGCTACAAACATCTTATAAATTTACAGATTATTGACAGTTGAAAAAATTTACAACACGACATGAATTTAAATATTTCTGGCAAGTTAATAACGGTTGCAAAAAATATGACATTTTAGCAATCTGTTATGACAGATAAATAACAACTACAAACATAATATGACTTTTAAGATTTCTTGCAATTTAATGACAGTTGCAGCTAAGACGCGTCAGAAATGATGACGTTTTAGCAATTCTTTATGACAGATGCATGACAGCGACAAAAATAATATGATTTTAAAGATTTTTGTTAGATTAATGACGATTATTGCAAAAAGCCACGTCACAAGTGATGTATTGTGCCCACCTCTGACATATTAGTGACAATTGTCTGCTTCGTGGGCGGGAACACTGTACCAAACCACCGACTCAATATTTATAAACTCTGTTCCCGCCCAAGTGTTAGTAACCAAGAAATATGCTATTGTGCCCACTTCTAACGTATTAGTGACAACTGTCAACTGTCATATTTAAAACAGCAGCGCCTGACATATAAGTGACAACTGTCATTCAATCTGTCATATTAAAAACATCAAAAACGCAACAAGTGTGGCAATAAGCAAGTTTCTTAATAACTATCACTTGGGCGGGAACACAGTATTAAGCCACAGGCTCAATATTTATAAATTGTGTATCCACCTACCCGCCCAAGTGTTAATAATCAAGAAATTTGTTATTGTGCTCACCTCTGACGTAAAAAGGGAGAACTGTTAATTCAGTCATATTAAAAATAGCAAAACCGCAACAAGTGTCAGATAAAAGCAAATTTTTGATAATTGTCACTTGGGCGGGTGGACGGGAACACTGTATTAAACCACCGGCCCAATATTTTAAATTTGTATTCCCGCCCACCCGCCCAAGTGTTTGTAATTTAAAAAAATGTTATTGTACCCTCCTCTGAAGTATTAGTGACAGCTGTCATTCAATCTATCATATTAAAAACAGCAAAAACGCAACAAGTGTGAGAATAAGCTAATATTTTAATAACAAACACTTGGGCGGGTGGGCGTGAACAATGTACCAAACCACCGACCCAATATTTATAAACTGTGTTACCGCCTACCCGCCCAAGTGTTAGTAATCAAAAAAATTGGTATTGTGCTCACTTCCAGCGTATTAGTGACATCTGTCATTCAATCTGTCATATTAAAAACAGCAGAAACGCTACAAATGTGTGAATAAGCAAATTTCTTGATAATTAACTGTTGGGCGGGTGGGCGGGAACACTGTAGCAAACCACCGGCACAATATTTATATACTGTGTTCCCGCCTAACCGCCCAAATGTTAGTAATCAAGAAAATTGTTAGTATGCTCACCTCTGACGTATTAGTGACAACTGTCATTTAATCTGTCATATTAAAAACAGCAGAAACGCAACAAGTGTAAAAATAAACAAATTTCTTGATTACAAACACTTGGGCGGGTGGGCGGAAACACTATCAAACCACCGGCCCCATATTTATAAACTGTGTTTCCGCCCAAGTGTTAGTTAGCAAGAATTTAGTTATTGTAGCCACCTCTGACGTATTAGGGACAACTATCATTCAATCTGTCATATTAAAAACAGCAGAAAACCAGCAAGTGTGAGAATAAGCAAATTTCTTGATAACAAACACTTGGGCGGGTGGGCGGGAACACTGTATCAAACCACCGGTCCAATATTTATGAATTGTGTTTTTGCCCACCCGCTCAACTGTTAGTAATCATAAAAATTGTTATTGTGCCCATCTATGACGTATAAGTGACAACTGTCATTCAATCTGTCATATTAAAAACAGTAAAAATGCAACAAGTGTAAAAATAAGCAAAATTTTTGGTAACTGTTATTTGGGCGGGTGGGCGGGAACATTGTACTAAACCACCGGCTCAATATTTATAAATTGTGTTTCTGCCTACCCGCTCAAGTGTTAGTAATCAAGATTTTTTTTTCTGCCCACCTCTCTGACGTTTTAGTGACAACTGTCATTTAATCTGTCATGTTATAAACAGCACAAACGCAACAAATGTAAGAATGAATTAACTTCTTGATAATTACCACTTGGGCGGGTGGGCGGGAACACTGTCGCAAACTACCGGGCCAACATTTATAAACTGTTTTCCCGCTCACCTGTCCAAGTGTTGGTTATCAAAAAATTTGTTAATATGCCCACCTCTCACCTATTTGTGACAACTGTCATATTAAAAATAGCAGAAACGCAACAAACTTGAGAATAAGCAAATTTCTTGATACACTGTATCAAATCTCCAGTCTAATATTTATAAATTGCGTTTCAGCCCACCCGTCCAAGTGTTAGTAATTAAGAAAATTGTTATTGTATCCACCTCTGACGTATTAGGGACAACTGTCATTTAATCTGTCATATTAAAAACAGCAGAAACGCAACAAATGTGACAATAAGCAAATCACTTGATAATTGAAGCTTGGGCGGGTGGGCGAGAACACTGTATCAAACCACCGGCGTAGTATTTATAAATTGTTGTTGTTGTTAACCCTTTATAGGGCAAAGAACGGAGATAAAAAAACATTTTTTTTTTGTAAAACTATGTCTATTACTAATCAAAAAACAAATATAATAACAAAAAAAATATATTTTTTTAAATTTTTATTGATTTTGGGTAGGTCAATATTTCAACCAGTATCCAAATACGTAGGTAGAAAAATGCATTGGATACTGGTTGAATAAGCGACCAGATTTAATAATACATAAATAAATTTTGTAATAATAACATTTGATTGTTGATTTATTATGAAACGGCGCAAAACAAGGTATGCATAGTGCAACTTTGCAATTCGAGCATTCGACATTTGACTTCTTTGGTTTTTTTCGGGAACTGCATTGAGCACACCTACGAGAAGACGTCTGTTGAGGTAAATGATCACCTACACTTTAACGTGTAATTTTAAAATTTTATTATTAATTTTTATAATCCTGCTGTCTCTTGTGTAACCTTACCGTGGTCTACCTGTATTTGTTTTTAGTCAGTCACCAGTGATCGACCGCACCGGTGTGAATTGTGTCCTTGTATCAACCTTATCCTGTTTTTATTTATTTATTGCTCTAGTCATTTTTGTTTTTGTAACTGTATCTGTTATTATGCAGTGTAAATGCAAAACTGTTGCACAATCAGGTGTAACCTGTAGCAATTGTGGCGTTATCTTCCATAACAGTTGCGCTATTTGTTACAAGAAATGTAATTGCGGTAATTTATTTGAATTGGATGATTCCGAACTTCCTAAACTTTATAAAGAAAATATTACTCTTTACCAAGTTTTATGTGATGAGTTGAGGTCGAGCAATAAATTACTCTTAGATAAAATTACTTATCTTGAAGAGAAGATCACCGAAAAAGATAAAACTATTCTTCAATACGAAGCTCGCAGTAAACAACTAACTGCTCCCACTACTGCGCCGCTCACTAATGATACGGTGCAATTGATTCAACCTGCAGTTTTTCCTTCTTTAGCAAGCTCTGTTGTTAAGGGAAAAACTAATCAAAAAACTCAGCCAAGAACTCAAACTATCTTTGGTTGTGGCCCAACCAATGACAAACTGCAGGCTTATGTGCCTACTTTTTACGTACATGTTTCTAAACTTAGACGTGGAACTAATAAAACTGATATAGTAAATCATATTAAATCTAAAATTTCTACGATATCAGTTGATGTTGTTGAGTTAAAAGTAAAATCTGGAAACTACAGCAGCTTTAAAGTTTCTGTTCCAGCTAATCATGCTCGATCTATTCTCTGCAAATATAGCGGTCAAGAAATTTTTAAATTATGGGCGAGTTAATAATGTTCCTGCTTCATCTTCGGTGGATTTTCGAAATCTGGATCCAGCAAACAATCTAAACCCGTCACCAGAAACACCAGCGGTATCTCCATCTATTACCAGAATGTCGGGGGTATAAAAACTAAACTTAAAGAACTTATGCTGGCTGTAGCTGTATCCAACTACGATATTATTGTACTGACCGAAACCTGGCTAAATCAGGACATCAGCGATGCGGAGCTACAATTAATTGGTTACAGTTTGTTTAGATGTGATCGCTCTTCATTAACAAGCCCTAAGCTTGACGGAGGAGGTGTCTTAATTGCTACTAAAACTTGTTTTAATTGTACTTTATTACAACCTACATTTTTAAGTGTTGAACATTTGTTTGTAATTGTTAAGTTTAAGTTTGTATCATATATTATCAGTGCAGTCTACTTACCACCTAACTCGGCATGTGATAAATATTTAGATCACTGTTATTCCGTTGAATCTATCGCTGACAAATATCCAGACAGTAAACTAATTTCACTAGGCGATTATAATCTACCCGCAGCGGTATGGGTTAATGATGAGTTAGGCATAAGTGTTATTTGTAATGATACTTATTCTGCTCATTTTGTTTCCAACTGTTATGGATTTCTAAACTGCGCTCAATGTATTTCTATACCTAATGATGGTGGTGTGTTCTTAGATTTATGTTTTTCTAACATCTGTGATATTTCTGTGATTAAAGCTGTGGATGTTTTGTTAAAACTTAGCCAACATCATATTGCTTATGTGATTGATGTAAAATGTGATACTAGCCGTGATATTTTAATGTGTAATTATGTTTTTAATGATTTTAAATATGCCGACTTTAACGCAATCAATAATTTTTTGTTGAATGTTGATTGGTCCGCCCTTTTTTATAATTGTGATGTTGATAATTGCGTTAATTTATTTTACTCTGTGTTGCATTTTGCTATTGACTGTTTTGTTCCCAAAAAACAATGGCGAGAAAACAATTTTCCGGTTTGGTTTAATAAAGAATTGATATCACTTACTAGACTCAAAAAAACTGTTCATAAACGTTATAAATCTTCAAGACTATTGTCTGATTATTACGAGTTTCAATCAATTCGTACTTCGTGTAAAAATCTCAGTACATGTCTATACAAGCAATATATTACTCGAACAGAAAACAACATTCAAAGTAACCCTAAACATTTTTGGAAATTTGTTAGCGACTCTAGAAAAACTAATGATTTTCCAGCCACAATGTATTATAAACAAAAAACTTGCAGTAATGGAGATGACTATGTTAATAGTTTTGCTGAATTCTTTTCCTCTGTTTACGATACACAAACTCATCTAACTCCTTTGTTTGACTTTAAGAAAAACGTATTACATCGATCATTTTCAATTAGTTTGTTGAATGTATTTAAAGGGATTGAGTACCTTAAAAGTAACTTTAGCACTGGACCGGACGGTGTTCCATCTATGCTGTTAAAACAATGTATTTATTCAATTTCTATGCCATTGCACTTACTTTTGAGGCTTCTCTTAATGAAGCCAAGTTTCCTTCAGTTTGGAAACAAAGCTACATTATGCCTTTACATAAATCTGGAGCTAAGGAGGATATTACTAATTATAGAGGTATATGCATCCAGTCTGCTATTCCTAAGTTGTTTGATCAAATTGTAACTGGTCAAATACAATGGATGTGCAAAAGCATTTTAGTGGAACAGCAACATGGGTTTTGCGAGGGTCGTTCTACTCTTACAAATCTTCTTTGTTACGAAAATGATCTTTTGAATGCCTTTCAATCAAGAGTTCAAGTAGATTTTATTTACACAGATTTTTCTAAGGCTTTTGATCGCGTTAATCATAGTATTTTGATTGCTAAGCTTCGGGCTTTGGGTTTTCATGAATCTGTTGTTGCGTGGTTGTCGAGCTTTTTGGAAAATCGTACACAGTGTGTGAAAATTAATAACTTTTTATCTCAACCAATTGTTGTTCCTTCTGGGGTTCCTCAAGGATCTCATTGTGGACCAATTCTGTTTTTACTCTTTATTAATGATCTTGTTTATTCTATTAATTCTTCGTCTTATCTTTTATTTGCTGACGATCTTAAAATTTATAAAAGAATATCATCTATCGAGGACTGCATTAGTTTGCAAAATGATTTAGATTCTGTTCATTCATGGTGTCTTATTAATAACTTGTTGTTTAACGCAAATAAATGTTTTTCGATAAGCTTCAACAGAACTTTAAGTAAAGTATCGTTTGACTATACTATCGATAATAATGTTTTGGAGCATGTTACACAAATAAAAGATTTGGGCGTAATTTTTGATTCAAAACTAACTTTTGTTGAGCATATAAACTATATGTGCAACCGTGCTATGAAAATGTTAGGATTTGTTTACAGAATGTCTACTGACCTATCTCCTAGCACACTCAAATTACTTTATTGCGCTTTAGTACGTTCTCATTTAGAGTACGCTCCGTCAGTTTGGTATCCATACTACAGCGTTCATATATGCAATATAGAACGTATTCAAAACAAATTTTTTCGTTTATTATCGTACAAATTAGGCATTTCATCCGAAAATTACGATTTTAACCTCATTGCATTGCAATATAATCTTCCGCCGCTGAAAATTCGGCGCAAAAGAGCCGATTTATCATTTTTACGTGGACTAATGATGTCTGAGATTGATTGCCAAGAGCTACTTGTAACTCTTCCATTTCAAGTCCCCAACAATAATCGCCAAACCAGACAGTCTCCATTATTTAGAGAATCTATACATTCTACCAATTATGGATTTAATAATCCAATTGGTAGAATGTGTTGAATTGCTAATAGTTTCTCTAATAATATTGATTTATTTTGTGTTTCAAAATGTAGTTTTAAGTGTCATTTAAAATGTGTTGATGAATAATTTTATATTTTGTTTTTATTTTATGTATACTTTTTTCCATGCTTTTATTTTTCAATATTCTTTTATATATTTTTGTGTAATTGTAATATTGTTTGTAATTCATCGTTATTTATGTATATAATGATGTAGATGTAAATGGTTTTTGTATATACCGTGAATAAAGTATTATTATTATTATTATTATTACACTGGCAAGTCTCACAGAATTTTGTACATTAAGAGAGCGACCATCATTTTTTTTAGTTTGTTTTTTCCAACTGTTAGCCAAGATGACATTTTTTTTGCCAAGAATACTACAACTATAACACATTTTTTGCCCCTATCCTTCCACTTGCTGACTGTAATATTTTTATAATTTAGAGAATCATACTCACTTTGGGCCAAATTTTTGTCAGGAGCGAGTTCTGCTTTAGGAAAGTTTTTTCTATTTGAACGAATTGTTCCACACCCATATATACTTTGGCTCAAAAGTTTATTTAGTAAAGAAAATTCAGTGAAAAAGTTGTCAAAAAAAATACAATAATATTTATCTTGAAATGGTTTTGTAAGTTCAAGTACGACTTTTTCTCCTAAGGGCCCTTCTTCTTCGCTGTTTCTTTTGCCTTCATATACTAAAAGTCAGTAAGTATCCTGTTTCAGCACAAGCAATTGCCCATATTTTAAATCCTCTCTTGATTGGTTTGAGAGACATATATTGCTTTAGGCTTGATCTGCCCTTGAAAGCTACTATACTTTCGTCAACAGCAAGATTTCTTCCTGGACTAAATGCATTCAAAAATGTTGATATCATCGGGACCACTTTACATAATTTATTGTAGCCTGGCTCTCCTTTTTTCGGCATCAATTCGTTATCGTTCAAATGCAAGAATCTATCTATTTAAAATTCTAGATTTCTGGAAATTGATATCAGTAGACCAATATAAACGTAGACTAGGTAATAGGTCAAACCCTGTAATTATTAAAATTCCGATAAAAGCCTTTAACTCATCTTCAGTTATAGCATATCGGTTGGACTTAGTTACGATTAAGGTTATCAATTCCAAATCAAAAAGGCTTGAAAAAAATTCTACATCAACAGGTATTTTTGGGCCAAAATCTTGTGTAAATATTGATGATTTGTAACTATGGGCTGCATACGGAATTCTGGACCATTTCCAGTCAGTTTTATTTTGAATATTATCTGTATTATCTAAATTTATCAGTGGTTCGTCGTCATCATCAGAAAATAACATTTGTTTTGGAAATTTTGATTGCTTTTGCATTATATAATCAGGATCTGCTATAGATTGAATCGCTATCAGTATCAGAATGAGCATTCTTAGCGACGGTATTAAGATTTATTTTTGAACGGCTTGCTCTAGAAGATACTGAAGTTGAAGGATTCCTAGCTGGAATATAATCTTCCGCGTCTGAATCACCGCCAATATCAGAATCTACAGCCTGAGCGTCAGTAATTGTATCAATAAAATCATAAAAACTTTCTGGATTCATTGCTTCAAACCGATCAAAGTGAAATTTGTCTTCCATGTTTCACTATAAAAAAAATCTACTTTACTTTTTTATAACTTTTACAGTAGTTGTTATAATTTTTTTTAATGCAACCAAATTAAACATAAATTTATATCAATGTATATAAAGTAAATAAATGCAAGTAAAACAAAAAATGTAATTAGCGTACAAATTTCAATAAGTGAAGTTTAGATTCATAAAAAGGTTTATAAAAATTACTGCATGTTTGTAGGTTATATCAAACTACATGTCTAATAACATCTTTTTGGTTACTGATGCAGTAAATCTAATTATTCTATCATATTCACTATATATTACTTTACTTACCTACCAATTTTTAACTTTTGCTTCGGTCAAATAACAATAATATCAATTTTATATTAAATTATAAACCGAACACGAGCTAATTTGATACACAAACGCACACGCACAGTGTTTGAAAAATCAACCAGTTGATCCCCACTTTTGCGCCAATACATATGTGGTGGAAATTTTGTCCAGTGTCTATCTAAACTTAGTTGCAGCAATTTATTGGCTGAAAATTAAACCACTACTCCAATAGGAAATGCGATTTTTGAACTTGGTCGAAATATCGACCAGTAACCTATAAAGGGTTAATGTACCCACCTCTGACGTATTAGTGACAACTGTCATTTAATTTGTCATATTAAAAACAGCAGATACCTAACAAGTGTAAAAATAAGCAAATTTCTTGACAATTAACACTTGGGCGGGAACACTGTACTAAACCACGGGCTCAATTTTTATAAATTGTGTTCTTGCCCACCCACCCAAGTGTTAGTTATCAAAAAAAGTGTTATAGTACCCACCTCTGACGTATTAGAGACAACTGTCATTCAATCTGTCATATTAAAAACATTAGGAACGCAACAATATATATATTCAATAACCTCTTAATACCGTTAAGTGTCGAGGTGTCGGACACACCGAGCCACAGAGAAGACATGTATGGATGCTTATATGAGGTAACGGACCCATATTGGGAAGAACGCTACGCTCGGCATCACTTTGGGTTCACCCATCCAAGTTGTGACCAGAGCGGCCGTTGCTTAACTTTCGTTAGCGCTGACATTTGTACATGCCCTCTCTGCCGTACTGCCGACTAAGGAACGCAACAAGTGTGAAAATAAGCAAATATTTTAATAACTGTCACTTGGGCGGGTGGGCGGGAACACTGTACCAAACTACCGGCCCAACATTTGTAAACTGTGTTCCCGCTCACCCGCCCAAGTATTAGTAATGAAGAAATTTGTTATTGTGCCCACCTCTGACGTATAAGTGACAACTGTCATTCAATCAATCTTATTAAAAACAGCAGAAACCCAACAAATTGTAACCTCTGCAACTGCAACTTATTTGATAAAATTAAAAAAATTACATAAAATTCAAACTTATTATTTAATAATCTACAATAAAAATTATTTAATAAATTAAAATGATTAAAATAAATGATTAAATTAATGATTTAACAGGCTGCGAGGAAAATCTTCCTTATCGTCATTTCATGGTGTGTCGGGCTGAAGTAAGCGACTTGGAACTGCATCCGGAAGAAGGACAAGTGACAAAGCTGACGGAGGAAATGTTCCGCGGTTTATTTAACGAGTCGGGACAACTAGAAGACGACCTGACATTAAGAAAAACTGTATTTTTCGCCGGAATGGAAAGAAACCTGCGAAAAGAAGTTTGGCCGTTTTTATTACATTGTTATCCGTATCAGAGTACCTACGAGGAACGAGCACAAATTGCAGAAATTAGACGACAGGTAACAACAAATAATTAATTTAATCAACAAAAATAATTTTATTTTTTATAGGAATATGATGAAATAACAAGAAGGAGATTAGAACTCAACGGGAGTCAACTAACACATTTCAAGCGAAAAGTGCAAAGCGTTGTAGAGAAAGATGTTGTGCGAACCGATCGGGGTAACCCATTTTTCGCAGGGGACGATAACCCCAATTTAGAAATAATGAAGAATATATTGCTCAACTATGCCGTTTATAATCCAGGGCTTGGGTAAATATTTTAAAATAAAAATAATTCAATTTAATTAATTTATAATTCCAGTTACACGCAAGGTATGAGCGATCTACTCTCCCCCGTACTATTCGAATTGCGTGATGAAGTGGCTGCATTCTGGTGCTTTGTTGGTTTAATGCAGAGAGCCGTATTTGTAGCCACACCTACGGATAGAGATATGGATAGATCTTTAAAATTTTTACGTGAATTGGTTAAAATAATGGTGCCGAAATTTCATGATCATTTGCAGAAACATAGAGATGCAAATGAGTTACTATTCTGTCATCGATGGATTTTATTGTAAAATTGGTTTAATTTAATTGTTTATAAATATTTAAAATTTATTTTCAGATGTTTTAAAAGGGAGTTTACTGAAGCAGTGGCGTTAAGGATGTGGGAAGCTTGTTGGGCTAACTATTTAACGGATTACTTCCACCTGTTCCTCTGTCTTGCCATCGTTTGTGTGTATGCGGATGATGTTATTGCTCAGGATTTAAGGGCTGATGAAATGTTACTACATTTCAGTTCATTAGGTAATATGCTTTGATATTATATTTTGATTTAAAACTAATTTGTATTCAATTGCATACTAATCAATAATCGGGAACATTTTTAAATTTTGTGCCAGTACCGGAACATTAGATGACAGTCCAGAAACAATTGCTGATAAAAAAAAATGACAGCTCAGAACTGTTATATAATTTTTGTTTGACAGTTCAAGAACATTTTTGATTGGTTGTTTTACCTCTCAGTAAGTGTTAGAAGTCCTTTGGTCAGAAGAGAAGAAAACGCTATAAAAATTTTTGATGACCAACACTTGGGTGGGTGGGTAGGTGGGTTACTTCAAATCATGATTACCATCAAGCAATTTGAACTGGTGTGCACACTTACCCACCCAAATGTTTGTTATGAAATACTTAGAAGTTTCTCCTTTCCGTAAGTAATAAAAGTTCTTTAGTCAGAGAAGGAGAAGGCGTTATCAAATTTCTTGAAGACCAACACTGTGGTGAGTGGGTGGGTTACTCCAAATCATGATTATTATAATGCAGTTTGAACTGAAGTGGCCAATTACCTGTCTGAGTGTTTGTTATCTAAAAATCAAAAGTTTTTCTTTTCTGTAAGTGCTAGAAGTCTTTTAGTAAGAGGAGGAAGAAGCGCTATCAAATTTTTTGATGGCAACTCCTGATTATGATTACCATCGAGTAGTTTAAACTGGAGTGCACACCTACTTGCTCAAATGTTTGTTACCAAAGAATTAGAATTTCATTTTCTGCGTAACTGTTAGAATTCTCTTCAGAGGAGAAGATGGAAAAGTTCAATCTCTCTCTTAATGACCAACACTTGGGTAGGTGGCTAGTTCTCTCCAAATTATGATTAGTATATTTTTAATTTTTAATTATTTTTTTCCGTTTTCTTATTTAATTTTAGTTTTTAGTTTTAAAACATATTTACTTACTCCGAAAACATTCTAAGCAACTTCAAAACTTTCTTAACAACTTGAAAACATTTTTGAATCTTTGGACAAAATGTTTGACAGTTTAAGAACATTTTGTTAAATTTGAAAACATTATTGGCAGTTTGAAACTATATTTATTTATTTAAAAAACGTTCTAAACAACTTCTGAACTTTTCCAACAAAATGAAAACATGTTTGATATTTTGGACAAAATTTTTGACAATTTGACAACATTTTTGTTAAATTTGGGAACATTTTAACAACATTTTTGTCTATTTGAAAACATGTTAATTCTAAAAACATTTTTGATAGTTTGGTAACATGTTTATTTACATTCTAAACAATTGTGACAACTTTAGAATATTTTTGACAATTAGAGAACATTTTGGACACTTTGAGAATTTTTTTATTAATTGAAAAACATTGTTGACAGATTTAATACATGTTAATGTACTCGGGAAACATTCTAAATAGCTATAGAACGTTTTTGACAACATAAGAACATTTTATCAATTTAAAAAACATTTTGGACAATTTGAGAACATGTTCACGTACTTGGGAAACATTTTAAATAGTTTTTAAACATTTTTGACAACATTAGAACATTTTTATCAATTTGTAAAATACTTTAGATAATTTGAGAACATGTTTATGTAATTGGAAAACATTCTAAATAATTTTAGAACATTTTTGACAACTTAAGAAACATGTTAGACAGTTTGAGAACATGTTTTTTTACTTGACAGTTTTCTAAAGAATTTGAGATTATTTTTGGCAACTTAAAAACAATTTTATTAATTTAAGAAACATTTTTGACAAACAACATTTTGGACAATTTGAAAACATTTTGGACAAATTGAGAACATTTTGGACAATTTGAGAACATTTTTATTACTTTCTAGAAAAACATTCTAAACAACTTCAGAGTACCTCTAACAGTTTGAGAACATTTTTGATAAATTTGAAAACATTTTAAACAATTTCAAAAATTTTCTAACACCTTGAGAACATTTTTGATATTTTAAAAAAATTGTTTGACAGCTTGAGAACACTCGGGATATATTTTAAACTTTTCCAGAACATTTTTGAAAACTTGAGTACATTTTTGACATTTTGGACAAAATATTTGACAATGTAAAAACATTTTTGTTTAATTTGAGAACATATTGGCAGTTTGAAGGCTCATTTATTTATTTAAAAAAACATTCTAGACAATTTTAGAACATTTCTAAGAAAATTTTTGATATTTTGGGCAAAATGTTAGACAGTTTGAAAACACTTTCTTAAATTTGAATACATTATTGGCAGTTTCAAACATGTTTATTTGCTCAGAAAACATTCTAAACAACTTCAAAACATTTTTGACAACTTAAGACCATTTTTTATACTTGGACAAAATGTTTGACAGTTTTTAAAACGTTCTTGACAGTTTGTGAACATTTTTGATTTTTTTTGACAAAAAATTGACAATTTAAAAACATTTTTGTTAAATTGAAGAATGTTATTAGCAATTTAGAAAACTTATTAATTTATTCCAGAAAAGTTCTAAACAGTTTCAAAATATTTTCAACATTATGGAAACATTTTTGACATTTTGGACAAAATGTTGGACAGTTTGAAAACATTTTGAATGTTTTAGAACAGTTTTGGCTACTTGAGATTTTTTTTTACTAATTTTGAAATCATTTTTGACAGTTTGAGAACATATTCATTTACATGGGAAACATTTTAAATAGTTATAGAACATTTTTGACAGCATAAGAACATTTTATTAATTTGGTAAACATTTTGGACAACTTGAGAACATGATCAAGCACTTGGAAACCATTTTAAATAAACTTAAAACATTTTTGACAACATTAGAACATTTTTATCAATTTGGAAAACAGTTTGAACATTTTAAAAACATGTTCATTTATTTTAAAAACATTTTAAATCGTTTTTGACAATTTAACAATATTTTTGACATTTTTTATCAATTTGAAAATCATTTTACACAGTTTGAGAACATGTTTATTTAATTGGGAAACATTCTTAGCAACTTTTGGACAATTTGAGAACATTTTTATTAATTTGAAAAACATTTTGCCAGTTTGACAAGTTTATTTACTCAAGAAGCATTCTAATTAACTTCAGAACACTTCTAACAACTTGAGAACATTTTTGATATTTTGGACAACATGTTTAATAGCTTGAGAACATTTTTGTTAAATTTGGGAACATTATTAGTAGTTACAATTTCAGAATTTTTCTAATAACTTGAAAACATTTTTGATTTTTGAACTAAATTTTTGACAGATTGACAACATTTTTGTTAAATTTTTTACAACTTTAAAATATCTTTATTAATTTTGAAAACATTTTGACAGTTTTAGAACATGTTTGTTTATTTGGAAAAAAATCTAAAATTTTTGACAACTTTAGAATGTTTCTGACATCTTTAGATTATTTTTATTAATTTTGAGAACATTTTTGACAGTTTGGGAACATGTTTATTTACTTTAGAAACATTTTAGAATATTTTTGACAACTTACGAACATTTTTTGCAACCTTAGAACATTTTTGACATCTTTAGATTACTTTTTATTAATCTTGAGAACATTTTTGACAGTTTGAAAACATGTTTATATACTTTAGAAACATTTTTATCAACTTCGGAACATTTTTGACAGTTTGAGAATATGTTTAATCAATTAAAAAACATTATAAAACTACTTTAGATTATTTTCGACAACTTAAAAATATTTTTGATAATTTAAGAACATTTTTGATAACTTGAGAACATTTTTGACAACTTGAGAACATTATTATCAACTGGAGAACATTTTGAAATTATTTTTGACAACTTGAGAATATTTTTGATAATATAAGAACATTTTTGATGTTTTTGAAACATTTTTGACAACTTTAGAACATTATTATCAACTGGAAAACATTTTGAGATTATTTTTGATTACTTGGAAACATTTTTATCAATTTGCAATCATTTTTGACAACTTGAGAACATTTTTATCAATTTTGGAACAGTTTTGACAGTTCGAGAACATGTTCATTTAATTAGAAAACATTACAAAACAATTTTTGACAACTTGAGAACATTTTTGATCATTTAAGAACATTTTTGATGACTTGAGAACATTTTGGATGACTTGAGAACATTTTTGATGACTTGAGAACATTTTTGACAACTTGAGAACATCATTATCAACTGGAAAACATTTTGAGATTATTTTTGACAACTTGAAAACATTTTTATGAATATGCATTCATTTTTGACAATTTAAAGACATTTTTGACAATTTAAAGACATTTTTGACAATTTCAAAACATTTTTGACCGTTTGAAAATATAAAAATCATTATAAAATAATTTCAAATTATTTTTGTCAACTTGAAAACATTTTTATTAATTTACTATAATTTTTGACAATTTAAGGACATTTTTGACAACTTGAGAACATTTTTGACAGTTTGAAACATGTTCATTTAATTGGAAAATATTATAAAACAATTTTAGATTATTTTTGACAACTTGAAAAGATTTTTGATCATTTAAGAACATTTTTGATAACTTGAGAACATTTTTTGACAACTTAAGAACATTATTATTAACTGGAGAACATTTAGAGATTACTTATGATAACTTGATAACATTTTTATTAACTTGCACTCATTTTTTGATAATTTAAGAACATTTTTGACAACTTGAAAACATTTTTATCAATTTCGGAACATTTTTGACAGCTCGAGAACATATTCTTTCAATTGGAAAACATTATAATACAATTTAAGATTATTTTTGACAACTTTAGAACCTTTTTGATAATTTAAGAACATTTTTATGACTTGAGAACATTTTTGACAACTTGAGAACATTATTATCAACTGGAGAACATTTAGAGATTACTTATGATAACTTGAAAACATTTTTATTGGTTTGCAATCATTTTTTGATAATTTAAAAACATTTTTGACAACTTGAAAACATTTTAAGCAATTTTGGAACATTTTTGACAGTTTGAGAAAATGTTCATTTAATTAGAAAACATTATAAAACAATTTTAGATAATTTTTGTAAACTTGAGAACATTTTTGATCATTTAAGAACATTTTTGATGACTTGAGAACATTTTTGACAACTTGAGAACATGATTATCAACTAAAGAACATTTTGAGATTATTTTTGACAACTTAAAAACATTTCTATTAATTTGCAATAATTTTTGACAATTTAAGAACATGTTTGACAGTTTAAGAACATGTTCATTGATTTGGAAAACATCATAAAACAATTTTAGATTATTATTGGCAACTTGAAAACATTTTTGACAACTTGAGAACATTATTATCAATTGGAGAACGTTTTGCAATTATTTTTGATAACTTAAAAACATTTTTATTAATTTGGGATAATTTTCGACAGTTTAAGAACATTTTTGACAACTTGAAAACATTTTTTATAAATTTTGGAACTTTTTTGACAGTTTGAGAACATGTTGATTAAATTTGAAAACATTATAAAGCAAGTTTAGATTATTGTTGATATTTTAAAAACATTTTTGATAATTTAATAACATTTTTGATAATTTGAGAACATTGTTATTAATTTGGGAACATTTTTGACAACTTAAAAACATGCTCATCTACTTGAAGAACATTCTAAATAATTTTAGAAATTTTTTGATAACTCAAGAATATTTTTAAAAATCTGAAAAAAACATTTTTGACAGTTTGAAAACATGTTTATCTACTACGAAACATTCTCAATAATTTTGAAACATATTTGACAGTTTTTATTAATTTTGGAAAACGTTTTTGACAATTTAAAGACATTTTGACAGTTTTAGAACATGTTTTTATTCACTTGAGAACATTTTTTGACGGTTTAAGAACATTTTTGAAAACTTTTTTTATTAATTTTTACATTTTGACAGTTTGAGAACATGTTCATTTACTTGAGAACCACTCTAAACAGTTTTTGAACATTTTTGATAACTTTAGAACATGTTTGACAACTTGAGAACATTATTATTAATTTGGAAAACATTTTGAACAGTTTGAGAACATGATCATTTACTTGGATAACATTTTGAATCGTTTTTAAATCATTTTTGACAATTTTAGAATCTGCTTGACAACTTGAGAACATTTTTGACAACTTAGGAACATTTGAAAAAAATATTTCTTACTCAGAAAACATTAACATCTCACAATGAACCATAACTTTCTATTTTTAATGATTGGTTGTAATTTAATTTTTTTTGTTGTTGATTTATTATAATTTTCGTGTAGCTTTACTAATTCCAATAAATTTTCAGCAATGTACATGGACGGACAGGTGATTGCACGCAAAGCAAGAGGACTCCTACACCAATTCAGACAATTAAGAGAAATCCCCTGCACGCTATCCGGACTTTGTATGCGTTGCGGACCCGGCATTTGGGACAGTTCACACAGTCCCAGAATATATTGCTCCGGACACGAACACGGTTATTGCCCAAACACTATAGTACAGTAAAAACAAACAAATATAGAATGAATCTGAATCTTCTCAAGGCATTGATTATTTTATGATTAAGTAGATTTTATTTCTAGAGAGAGTATTGGATATAATTATACAAAATTAGTATAATTGTAACCAATAAATTATGAGATAAGTTTGGCTGTGCTAGAAGTTAAAAGAATCGATGGAATTATTTTGCAATTTGTATCAATCAAAATTACTACTACTACTATTATTATTAATTTTATTTCCCGACTGTAAAGGAAAATAATATTTTTGTAACTGAGACAATAGGAATTGCAGTCATTTTCTCGTATCATCACCATCATCATGATCGCCTAAATCTGTATTGTAAGACAAAAAAGACTTGTTATCATGAATATTCTTCATATCATATTAATTTATTATTGAAATAATTTTAGCCTAAATCAGCAGTCATCATTTTTAGGCTGAAATTAAAATAATATTGCTATTAAGTACAATTATTATCGCATTTATTGAGAATATATTGACTGTTATTATTTTTAATTAAAACATCACATATTTGATGTTTGTTTGTTATGTTTGATAGGAACAATATTTCATATACGTATGGCATCATTTATACACAACAAAAAAAAATCTTTCTATAATCAATTAATGAAGAATTATTGTATTATTCAACTAAACAAAATATTGTTATCAAATAATATAATATATAAATCGTATTAGATTAGGTGTTATGTGTTGTATTTTTATTTTGCTGAATTAAAAGTACAAGCTTTTGTGGTCGAATTTGATTTCATTTTTTGCAGAAAATATGAAAGTAAGTATCATTTAAATCTGTTAGTACTTACTTTTGTAAAACTGAAATTGAATCTAAAAGTATAATTTTACAGCTAAAATTGTATATTAGGCATTTATTAAAAAATAATGAGTTAACACTTATGAATACAAACAAATTATTATAAAAATAAATATTATACTGAATATTAATTAACAAATAAATTAGAAGGCACTTCACAGAGTTTTGTTGCTCACATGAGCATTGCTATATTACATTTTTAAGACTTAATAACTAAAACTTAATCTTCACATTTTTAATATATTAAAGATTGAAGATGAAAAGCGTTTTATATAGAACACAAAATAGATATAACCAAATTATCATTCGAATGATTAAAATAATCGAATTATTATTTGAATGATTTAAATAATTGATCATCGAGTATTTTTAAATTATGATATTATTTTATTGCACTTATTGAACATAAAATAACATTGTGCAACATTTTTTTTTATTACTATAGTATTTTAATGTTCAGATGAGATATTTTTCTTGCATAAAATATAATCATTTTTGGTACTTTTCTTCTTGTCTACGTTTATGCATTTAGTATGCTCTCCTGAATGGCGCTCTCTCATATGCTGCTCTCCTATCAAACTCTTCTTTAATAATTTGGAAAAAGCTGTACACAACCATCCACATATAAATGTAGATTACTAAAATATAATCAATCATTAATTAATCAAATCATTTAATTTTTTTTTAATACTTACTGACTGATAATATGCCCAAAACCAGCCACATAGTTCCATTAAAGGTGTCTCCATCTATGTAGAAATTAATTGCTGTGTATAGGACTGAAACTAATAGTCCAATTGCTAACATTATTCCCAATATTACCCATGGCATCATCAGGTAGAGATTGCGCTAAAAAATATTATTAATTTAATGCATTAAAATGTGGTAACGTTTATGATTTTTTCATCAAACACTTAACGATTCCATATGGCTGCTTAGATTATTTTTAATTCTCTTGCATAAATATGTTTTATATCCTGTCAGAAAGTGTTAAAAACGCGATTGCAAACACTTCTGCTACAACCAGACGCCCATTAAATATATTATTCAACCTAATTTCTTATGCATTTTATTTAAAAACATTATCTGAGAGAAGAATTTGTATTAATTAATTTTTTGAACAAATTTTTGAAAAATTATAATTATTTAACTAAACATTGGAATAATTTGAAATTTTTTAATAGGCAAGTACTATAGTAGTACTATATATTTTAAAAGTTTGAATCAAATTGATAGGTTCAAATTTTACCCAGAACGCAATTTGTTGCCAATTTAACAAGAATTGGTTCAAATTGTTGGGTACTAATAATCGTAGCTATCAAACCAAACAAGGAATTTTTTTTTAAATTTATACAAAGCAAATACTATAGTAGTACTAAATATTTTGTTAATTTGATAGGTTCAATTTTTATCCAGAACGCAATTTATGGATAATTTAATAAGAATTGATTCAATTTGTTAGGTACTAATAATCATACTACAAAACCAACCACTGGATTTTTTTGAAATTTTATACAAAGCTACTACTATAGTAGTACAAAATATATTAAAAATTTGAATCAAATTGATAGGTTAAATTTTTACCCAGAACGCAATTTGTTGCAAGTTTAGTAAAATTAGGTTTAAACTATTGGGTCCTAATAACCGTAGCTACAAAACCAAACATTGAATTTTTAAAAAATATAATACAAAGTTAGTACTATAGTAGTACTTAATATTTTAAAAATTTGAATCTAAATGATAGGTTCAATTTTTACTCAGAACGCAATTTGTACTCAATTTAGTAAAAACTGGTCAAAACTGTTTGTGGGTACTAATGATCATAGCTACAAAACCAAACATTGGATTTTTTGAAATAATATACTAAGCTAGTACTTAAATAGTACTTATTATTTTAAGAAGTTGAATCTATTTAATATGTTCAATTTTGATCCAAAACGCAATTTGTTATCAATTTAGTAAAAACTGGTTCAAAATGTTGGGTACTAATAATCGTAGCTATAAAACCAAACATTGGATTTGTTTGAAAATATACACAAAACAAGTACTATAGTAGTACTTAATAGTTTGTTAATTTGGATTGATAGGTTCAATTTTTATCCAGAATAGAATTTGTGGCCAATTTAGTAAGAATTGGTTCTAATTGTTGGATACTAGTAAACGTAGCTACAAAACCAAACATTAGATTTTTTTGAAATAATATACAAAGCTAGTACTACAGTAGTACATAATATTTTAAAAATTTAAATCTAATTGATAGGTTCATTTTTTACCTAGAACGCAATTCAAATTGTTGGGTACTAATGATCTTAGCTACAAAACTAAACATTAAAATTTGTTGTAAATTTATATGAAGCAAGTACTATAGTAGTACTAAATATTTTGTAAACTTGAATCAAATTCTTAGGTTCAATTCTTATCCAGAACGCAATTTGTTGCCTATTTAATAAAAAATGGTTTGAATTGTTAAGTACTAATAAGTGTAGCTATAAAACCAAACAATGGATTTAATTAAAAACTTATTTAAAACAAGTACTATAATAGTACTTAATGTTTTGTTAAATTGATTTAATTTGATAGGTTCAATTTTTATCTAGAACGCAATTTGTTTCCAATTTAGTAAAAATTGATTCAAAGTGGGTATTAATAATCGTAGAAACCAAACCAAAATTAGAATTTCTTTAAAACTTATATTAAGCAAGTACTTTAGTAGTACTTAATATTTTAAAAATTTAAATTTAATTTATAAAAAGTTCAACTTTTATTCAGAGCGCAATTAGTAGGTAATTTGGTAGGAATTGGTTCAAATTGTAAGGTACTAATAATCATAGCTACAAAACCAAACAGTACTAATTATTTCAAAATTTTGCATTTAATTGATAGGTTTAAATTTGCCCAGAACGCAATTTGTTTTCTAAATTAGTAAGAATTGGTACAAATTGTTGGGTACTAATGATCATGCTACAAAACCAACCATTAGATTTTTTGAAATTAAATACAAAGCTAGTACTATAGTAGTACATAATTTATTAAAAATTTAAATTTAATTGACAGGTTCAATTTTTACCTAGAACGCAATTTGTTGCAAGTTTAGTAAAATTTAGTTTAAATTATTGGGTACAAATAAACGTAGCTACAAAACCAAACATTGGAAATGTCTAAAAATTTAAACAAAACAAGTACTATAATAGTACTAAATATTTCAAAATTTTACATCAAATTAATAGGTTTATATTTATCCAAAACGCAATTTGTTTTCCAAATTAGTAAAAATTGGTACAAATTTTTGGGTACTAATAACCGTAACTACAAAACTAAACGTTGTAACTTTTTAAAAAAATTTCCGAAATAAGTACTATAGTAGTACCTAATGTTATAAAAATTTAAATTAAATTGATAGGTTTAATTTTTACCCAGAACGCAATTTGTACTCAATTTAGTAAGAATTGGTTAAAAGTCTTGAGTACTAATGATCGTAGCTATAAAACCAAAGATTGAATTTGTTTAAAATTTTATACGAAACAAATACTATAGTAGTACTAAATATTTTGTTAATTTGAATTAATTTGATAGGTTTAATTTTGATCCAAAATGCAATTTGTAGCTAATTTAGTAAGAATTAGTTCAAATTGTTGGGTACTAATGATCATAGCCACAAAACCAACCATTGGATTTTTTTGAATTTATATATTTAACTAGTACTATAGTAGTACATAATTTATTAAAAATTTGAATCTAATTGATAGGTTTAATTTTTACCCAAAACGCAATTTGTTGCAAATTTAGTAAAATTTAGTTTAACTTATTGGGTACTAATAAACGTAGCTACAAAACCAAACATTGAAATTGTCTAAAAATTTATACAAAACAAGTACTATAGTAGTACTAAATATTTCAAAACTTTGCATCAAAATGATAGGTTTATATTTACCCAGAACGCAATTTGTTTTCCAAATTAGTAAAAATTGGTACTCATTTTTGGGTACTAATAACCGTACCTACAGAACTAAACATTGTAACTTTTTAAAATTTTTACTGAGGTAAGTACTATAGTAGTACTTAATATTTTAAAAATTTATATTAATTTGATAGGTTCAATTTTTAACCAGAACGCAATTTGTACTCAATTTAGTAAGAATTAGTTAAAATTGTTGGGTACTAATGATCGTAGCTAAAAAACCAAACATTAGAATTTTTTGTAAATTTATACGAAACAAGTACTATAGTAGTACTAATTATTTTGTAAGTTTGAATCAAATTTTACCCAGAACGCAATTTGTTGCCAGTTTAATAAAAAATTAGTCCGAATTGTTGAGTACTAATATTCGTAGCTATTAAACATAACATTAGATTTGTTTCAAAATTTATACCTAACAAGTACTATAGTAGTACTAAATATTTTGTTAATTTGAATTAAATTGATAGGTTCAAATTTTATCCAGAACCAAATTTATTTCCAATTTAGTAAAATTTGATTCAAATTGTTGGGTACTAATAATCGTAGCTGCAAAACCAAACATTGGAACTTTTTGAAAATTCATACAAAACAAGTACTATAGTAGTACTTACTAATTTAAAAATTTCAATTTGATTAATAGGTTCAATTTATATCCAGAGCGTAATTTGTGGCCAATTTCATAAGAATTGTTGGGTACTAATGAATGTAGCTACAAAACCAAACATTAGATTTGTTTAAAAATTGATACAGAACAAGTACTATAATAGTACTAAATAATTTGTTTATTTGAATTACTTTGATAGGTTCAATTTTTATCCAGAACTTAATTTTTTCCAATTTATTAAAAATAGATAGAATTTGTCAGGTACTAATAATCGTAACTACAAAACCAAACATTGGATTTTTTTGAAAATGTATACAAAACAAGTACTATAGTAGTACTTTATAATTTAAAAATTTGAAATTGATTAATAGGTTCAATTTTTACCCAGAACGCAATTTGTACTCAATTTAGTAAAAATTGATACAAATTGTTTGGTACTAATAATTATAGTTACTAAACTAAACAATGAAACTTTTTGAACATTTATTCAAGACAAGTACTATAGTAGTAATTAATAATTTAATAATTTAATAATTTAAATTTGATTAATAGGTTCAATTTATATCCAGAGCGCAATATGTAGCCAATTTAGTAAAAGCTGTTGGGTACTAATGAATGTAGTTACAAAACCAATCATTGAATTTTTTTGAAATATTATACAAAACTAGTACTATAGTAGTACTTAATATTTTAAAAAATTGAACTAAATTGATAGGTTCAATTTTTACCCAAAACGCAATTTGTACTCAATTTAGTAAGAATTGGTTCAAAATGTTGAGTACTAATAAGTGTAGCTATGAAACCAAACATTGGATTTGTTTGAAATTTTATACAAAACAAGTACTATAGTAGTACTAAATATTTTGTTAATTTGAATTAATTTGATAAGTTCAATTTTGATCCAGAATGCAATTTGTAGTTACTTTAGTAAGAATTGGTTCAAATTGTTGGGTACTAATGATCATAGCTACAAACTCAACCATTGGATCTTTTTAAAATTATATACAAAGCTAGTACTATAGTAGTACATAATTTATTAAAAATTTGAATCCAATTGATAGGTTCAATTTTTACCCAGAACGCAATTTGTTGCAAATTTATTAAACATTAGTTTAAATTATTGGGTACTAATAAACGTAGCTATAAAAACCTAACGTTAGAATTGTCTAAAAATTTATACAAAACAAGTACTATTGTAGTACTAAATATTTCAAATATTTGCATTAAATTGATAAGTTTATATTTATCCAGAACGCAATTTGTTTTCCAAATTAGAAAAAATTGATACAAATTTTGGGTACTAATAACTGTACTTATAAAACTAAACATTGTAACTTTTTAAAAAAATGTACAGAAGTAAGTACTATAGTAGACTTAATATTTTAAAAATTTAAATTAAATTGATAGGTTCAATTTTTAGTCAGAACGCAATTTGTATTCAATTTAGTAAGAATTAGTTAAAATTGTTGGGTACTAATAATCGTAGCTATGAAACCAAACATTGGAATTGTGTACAAATTTATACAAAAAAAGTACTATAAAAATACTAAATATTTCAAAATTTTGCATCTGATTGATAGGTTTATATTTATCCAGAGCGCAATTTGTTTTCTAAATTAGTAAGAATTGGTACAAATTGTTAGGTACTAATAATCGTAGCTACCAAACTAAACATTCAATCTTAAAAAAAAATACCAAAGTAAGTACTATAGTAGTACTTAATATTTTAAAAAATTGAATCAAATTGATAGGTTCAATTTGTACTCAATTTAGTAAGATTTGATTCAAATTGTTGAGTACTAATAAGTGTAGCTATGAAACCAACCATTGGATTTGTTTGAAATTTTAAACGAAACAAGAACTATAGTAGTACTAAATATTTTGTTAATTTAAATTAAATTGATATGTTCAATTTTTATCCAGAACGCAATTTGTGTCCAATTTAGTAAGAACTGATACAAAATGTCGAGTACTAATAATCGTAGCTACAAAACTAAACATCAAAACTGTTTAAAAATTTATACAAAGCAAGTACTATAATAGTACTAAATATTTCAAAATGTTGCATCTAATTGATAGGTTTATTTTGACCCAAAACGCAATTTATTTTCCAAATTAGTAAGAATTGGTACAAATTGCTGGGTACTAATAATCGTAGCTACAAAATTAAACATTGTAACTTCTTAAATTTTTTACCAAAACAAGTACTATAGTAGTACTTAATATTTTAGAAATTTGAATAAAATTGATAAGTTCAGAACGCAATTTGTACTCAATTTAGTAAAATTTGGTTAAATTGTCGAGTACTAATGATTGTAGCTACAAAATCAAACATTAAAACTTTTTGAAAATATTAACAAAACAAGTACTATAGTAGTACTAAATATTTTGAAAATCTGAATCTAGATGATAGGTTCAATTTATACCCAAAACGCAATTTGTAAAAATTGATTTAAACTGTAGGGTACTAATAATCGTAGCTACAAAACTAATAATTTTTACATGTGTTCTAAGCAAGTACTATAGTAGTACTAATTATTTAAAAAAAAATAATCAATTAAGATGTTTTGTAAAATTTGTAATTTAATTGATGCATTTTTAATTTCTCAATCTAAGGTCAAAGTGAACTTAAAATTAAATTCATTTAATTATCTTAATAATAAAATTAAATCACAAACGACCTTGACTTTATATGAAAATAATGCATCACTTTATTAATCTAAACAAATTGAATAATTTGCAAATTTTCCATGTATATCATAACACATTCCTTTAAACATTCATAACATATGTGGTAAATTCATAAACAATACCAACCTTTATAATTCCTATCAGTAAAAGTAATGAAATCAATATAGTCATCGCAAAATTGATGACTATAATAATTTTCACAATCCATTTCGGAAGCCAATCGATTACTATCGTCCTAAAATCGACATTAACTGTGAAGATGACTATTATACCAATTATAGCCAGAAGCTGTAATAAAAAGTAATATTAAATTGTTAAATTGTTTTTAATAACTTACAATTCCAGCAATAGCAGCTACTATACTTCCAGTTCGAAGCGATGAACATCCACAGAATGTTTTAAGTAACGTCATATCTGAAAAAAAATTAATAATAATAAATCTTATTACGTCCGCATAACTGTTTAGCTTTTGCACATTTTCTAATGCACGGTTTCAATTACACCGTTACAATTAATCCGATCCAATTAATCTATATGTACACTCAACTGATTCATCGACATTGGACGTCATCCAAAATGATTATTTTCAGCAGCGACATTTCAACATTAAAAAGAATTTGTTATGGTTCTATTTAATTTAAAACAATTATTAATTAAAGTATAATTTATGTCCTCTTTTCTCAATATGGTTTCATATTTAAATAATGGCTTCATTAGAATGCGAATGTTGTAATTGTTAAACAGTTATAATTATGCTCGCACGTTTTAGCATGCGAAATCTCTTTATCAATTGCAACTGCGTATCAGATCATGTAATTAAGTGATGAATAAATAATTAAAGAGGTGATATCACCAACGCCGTAAAATGTGACAATGTATTGTGAACGCGTAAAATGGACTTAATCGATTTTGTTTATTAAAAAAATTAAGATAACTAAGTTAATATTTGTAGTAGCTATTTCTGGTTACAAAATTTAGTTTTAAAAGACTTTAATACATCAGGAATTTCAAGTTAGACTAGCCTAAAACTGGTTTAAAAAACTACTTTTTATTTTATCTTAAAAAAAATCAAGTTAACTAAGTTAATATTTATAGTATCTATTTCCGGTTGCAAAATTTGGTTTTAAAAGACTTAAATACATTAAGAAATTAAAGTTAGACCATAAGTTAACTTTGATTTTTAGCTTAAAATTGGTTTAAAAATCAAAATTTGTTTTAATTTTTATTGTTTCTTCAAAAAAATAAAGATAACTAAGTTAATATTCATAATATCAACTTCCGGTTGCAAAATTTAGTGTTAAAAGACTTAATTATATAAAGAAATTAAAGTTAAGCTATAATTTAACTATAATTTTTGACCTAAAACTGGTTTAAAAATCAAAATTTGTATTAATTTTTATTGTTTCTTCAAAAAAATTAAGATAACTAAGTTAATATTCATAATATCAACTTCCGGTTGCAAAATTTAGTGTTAAAAGACTTAATTATATTAGGAAATTAAAGTTAAGCTATAAGTTAACTACAATTTTTGACCTAAAATTGGTTTAGAAATCAAAATTTGTTTTAATTTTTATTGTTTCTTCAAAAAAATTAAGATAACTAAGTTAATATTCATAATATCAACTTCCGGTTACAAAATTTAGTTTTAAAAGACTTAATTACATTAGAAATTTAAAGTTAAGCTATAAGTTAACTATAATTTTTGACCTAAAACTGGTTTAAAAATCAAAATTTGTTTTAATTTTTATTGTTTCTTCAAAAAAATTAAGATAACTAAGTTAATATTCATAATATCAACTTCCGGTTGCAAAATTTAGTGTTAAAAGACTTAATTATATAAAGAAATTAA